>PTEX01000008.1:7014920-7044689 GCA_003342815.1 Eudromia elegans
GGGAAGGGAAGGGAAGGGAAGGGAAGGGAAGGGAAGGGAAGGGAAGGGAAGGGAAGGGAAGGGAAGGGAAGGGAAGGGGCACGCTTTAACGGTGGATGGCAACAGTGTTGTGGAAAGACAACGTGTTGGTGTGCTGGACGTCAGGTTGGGTGGCAAACTTCACTTGTGCAATATGGGAGTGCCGCTGGTATGGCCTGACTCCTGTGATGCAGAAACACGGCCACACAGCACTGCACTGCTTGCTCCAGCTACGTGGCTGGTACAACTGGGGCTTTTACTGCATTTTGGGGCCTCGGTATCAGAGCCTTGTTGCACTACTCCAACTGCAGCTGCTACTGCTAGTGGACATTTGCTTTCCTGTCCCCGGTCTTGTCAACAGCTGCACAAAGGAAGTGCAGACTAGATGGATTGGGTTTTATTATCATTATTATTATCCAAGATGGTGAAAGCAATGACCTTTCAGGGTGCTTCTTCTCTTTCCTACATGGCAGTTCTGGTATACACTTTTCTCCCAACCTGACAGACATAAGGGCTCTACAGTTTATTGCTTCCCTCCTGAGTACCAAAATGGTTTCCTCTGGAGAAAGGATGTAACAGTGCTGGGTGGCATTGCTATCGCTCTCACAGTAGAGACAAAATGGAAGAGTCTCCATTGGCATTAGATGTCATGCTTGTGGAGAAGCTAAAGGAGAAGGTTTGGGAGAGAATAACTTGGAACTGAGCTGGCTCTGTACAAAATGACTTTTCTGCTTGTTGAGTTCAAACCAGAAGAACCCAAACCCATGCTGCAGGTAGCTACCATGGACGGAAGAGACACTGCAGTCTCCTACAGGCAGTTTATTCACCTTTGAAGGCTGCTGTCACTAAGTGAGGAGTCCTGCAAGGCAGCTCAGACCTAACAGATGTTGCTGCAGTATTTTCATGGTTAGGCTGATACCTCTGTGTAGAGCTTTACCATCTCATCCTTTGGCCCCATGGGTGCTGAGGAATCTCTGCAGGCTGCTTCCTTACGTAGATCAGGCACTTTCTGAGCATCTCAGGTCTTATAACATGCTGTTGCTGGACGGACAGCAAACATTAGCATCATTGTGGGCTCTGTCTCCATTGCCACTTCCATTCCGTGTGTTTGGAGACTTGGGCAAGGTGCCCTGCAGTGCTGCCATGTGAAGCATACCAGCCAAAACTGAGTGCACAAGCACTGGCAGGGGGTTCTGCCCACCCACTCACCCACAGAGGAGGTCGTGCTGAACTGGTTACAGGAAAACAACCATATGCCAGCCACGATTGCTGGCAAGGAGGAAACGTAGTGAGCTGTCATGATTAATAATAGAATTTCCTCCCATACTGGGAGGCATAAATTATATACAAGGCCCACCATTCCACTTAGACATCGCGAGCATACGGAGGGCAGCTCTGTGCTGTACAGTGGCTGCTGGTTGGTTAGTGATTTTTAACTAACCGGAGCATGGGGTTCCAGGTGCTGGGACCAGCAACTGCTCACCCAGTTACCACAGCAGGCCAATCCGCCGGGCTGCAGGGACTCGGATTCCTGTATAGCTGAGGTTCACCATACCCTGTGAACACTATGTGTGCGTCTTCTGAGCAACTCGGCCTCTCACAACCCATCTAACCCCAGAGCTTCTCTTCCAAGGAACTGTCAGTCTTATCCCTAAGATCAAACAAGCTACAGAGAAAAGACGGAAGAAATCTGTGGTAAAGAGTAAAAAGAATAAGTAACACACTTATTCTTCAGCTTACAAATTCCCTTTCTTACGACTAATGGAATACATTTCCCCTCAGGTTATTCAAACCAAAGCTTGTCATTGGCTCTACTACAGATATTAGAGTCCCAGCCTTCAGAAATGGCTGGGTTGTCTTGTTATCTCAGATAGTTTCTGAACTCAAGCATCCTGACCACAGGTTTATAGCGATGCTGGCAGTAGGTGATTTATAAGAACTTCTGCTTTTCTGCTGCAGTCTTTTCCTTCATTTATGGCATGTAGCCCATATGCACTTGAGTTGTGATGAACTTCTCTGCAAGTATTTAGACAGCAGTTTAGAACAGTCTTTGCGGTCAGCTGGGGAACTTAGGGACTAGGTTGTACCGTATTTCATTCTTAGCTCATTCTCATACTCTTAAATGTAGAGTTCTTTCAGAAGAATTCCTGAGACAGCTCATAATTATATCCGTGCTGCACAGAACAAGATGTAGAAGCGGAGACCACTGGGGGAAAAAAAAAAAGCATAGCTCTAGTGAAGTCTTCCCTATATGTTAACTATATTTAAGTATAAACCCATTCTGTCACTGATTTTGTTTTTATTGTTTAATCCCACTGGTTATTTCATAAAAACATAGGTTTAATTCATTATTATAAGAAGCAGAAGAAAAAAAAAAAGCAGAATGTTCTGGCACTGTTGTAGTTTATTACATGAGGACACTGAATAGTGATTCCCTAACCTAAGGATTAGCAGTAGAACACCCTCCTGTCTCCTTTGAAGTCTGTCCACTTGTTTGTGATACTTCGAGTATAATGTTATGAAAAGGCCATTATAGTATGCATTCTCATACGGAATACTAAAGCATAATCACATTTTAATGATTTCCAATGTTTTTTACTTTTAACCATGGTCAAATGTTTCAGAGAGGACCATTGTAAACAATTCCCAAGTTAGAACAAGGTCTCAGTGCACCAAATTAGTGTGTTTGTTTGTGTTCTTCATTCCTACAGTGTTAATTTAATTTAAACTTTGTTCCCACTGACAGATCTGTAGAAGTTTTTGTCTGGAGAGGAAGGACTATGTGGGCAACTCAGGAAAACAGAACTCTCCTCCATATATTTGGAAGTTTCTCCACCTCAGTTTTCTGTATCAGGGGTAATTCCTTGGAGTGCTGTGAAAATTGGTCTCTGATGGTGAGATTTCCAGGACTGCTTAGAGGAGTCACATGCTTCAGTCCTACTGACCATGATACAACTTAGGCGCTTAAATCACTTAAGTGTTTTTGAGAGATCTATACTGAGATGTATGCAGAGGTTTCCAGTTCAAAGCAAGGCTGCTCTGCACGTACTGGGAAAGTACAGTCCAGCGTCTGCTGCTGGCCGCTTCATGAGTAATATCCTGAATATTCTCACTGATTTCAGCAGTCTCCTGAATGTTGTAACTAAGACTTTACAGCCACCCGAGCAAAAGCTGTATAGACTATGCAGCTCTGCTTGAGTCCAATGCTACATTTCCTCTCCCAGTTTTTTTGGCCAGAAGGAACCAGCAGTGACTGATTTCAGAGACAATTATCAAACTCCGTGTGTGGCACCAGGGACTGAAAATTAAATGCCTGCCACACAGACAGGTTGAGAAAGGGCGCAGCTGCCTATAACCTTTTGAACTTTTGGAAAAAGTCAAGTATGGCCTCACAGCCTAATGTTTCTGTTTGTCCCCTTGGTAGCTGTTTATATTCTTCTCTATGGAAAAAGCAAGATGTTAGAATCTTGAGGACTTTTTATATGTGCTTCTAAGTAGCCCCAGTGCACAAATAAACTGTGTAGGTGCTTTGTGATCAGAATAATCTCACATGATCAGTCATACATTGTTCTCTTGTCAACAGCAGCCATCTAGGACCAGCCTTGTGTCCTGGACTGAATCCAGGATAAACAAGCACCCTGATGGAAGTGCTCCATAAACACCCAGAATCTGGAGACATTCTTAACTTGCAGGATGCCAAGTTTTTTTGGTTTTTGTTTTCTGGGAGGAAAAAAAAAATCTATTATATTCAGCCCACAGCCATTTAGATGTGGAAAATTTCAATCAAAATAATTTAGGAAGAAATTTGGAAATCATGTGCACATGTTTACAAGCCATATTTTTAAAAACAATATTCTTCCTAGAACATGAGGTACACATAGGGCCAAGTCTCTGATGGTGTAAAAGAGAGAAATCGTATTGCAGCTAATGAAGCTGCTTCCCATTCACATCCTTAGAGGTCAGGGTTCCCTCATGCTGCTTACAGCAAATTGCCAGCATGAATTATAGGCAATTTATAATTTTTAGCACTCTGAAACCCCAGATTTTTGCAGAGATACAGCTCCAGCACAGGGCTTCTCTGTCATTTGGGGCACATCTATGTTAAACATGCAGCCGGGCAAGGTGATATCTGGCCTGGTGAAGCTAGACCTAGCAGAGCAGGTAAAAGTCGTCCCTGCAGCACAGCACTGCACCTCAGCTGAGCAGCTTCTCTGAATGAAGTGACAGACCCCCTTGGGACAGGAGGCACTGATGGCTTTCTGCTCCCCAATCCACTGCATGGCCTAAGGGCTCCTATTTTCACACTGGCTGAAATCTCCTCTGTCTGCAAAGGTTTTGTTCTTCCTTTCTAGTACCTTACACACTGCACACTCTATGCCTAGAGTCAAACAGCACTTAGTGGCTTGTCTGCTAATGTAGACAGAAGATAACAGTGAGTGGTAGAGCTACCTGGTGGACTCCAGGTGAGCTAAGTACCAACTTCATAAGACCGATACTTGGGCTACTTTACTCTGCTGAGAAGCTCATTTGCCCCAACAGAAACCGTGTGGCCCTATTGCTGTGGTATTTAGCCAGGGCATCCAGAGCTTGGTCAGCAGCTCTGCACAGCACCCACATTATACTGGGCAGTGACACCCAGAGTGGCATAGAGCACTGAAGCGTTGGTATGCACAGCATAATCCATACACAGAGATGCACATTAATGATCCATGTAATACATAGGAATAGCATGTGAATGCATTATGAGAAGTATCTAAGTCCAGGGGCAAACCAGAAGGGACATCGTGCTCTTCAGCACTGACGTACTGCAGGGTGATACTGAAGGTCCTTCTCATGAATGAATCTTTTTTTTACTAAAATTACTATAGAGTGCAAGGCATTTCTCCTAATCCTGCTTCTACCAACACCTTGCCCTAAAGAGCGCCAGTATTTAATGGTCCAGGTTCATATCTGAAAAAGGGATCTCTAACTACTCTTCAGTATTATCCCACTTACGGAAATTGCTGCTTCTCCATAAAGTCAGTAGTAAGAATACTTCCTCTGAGAAAAACACTTCCATCCTCTGACAGCCCAAGGGAGGAATTAAAGAGCAAAGTATATACATCACAACAGGATATACTCCAGTGTGTTATTGCTATTTCAGTCTGCAGGCTGTTATCTCCATTCCTGCCTTCCCACTCGTTACTGCTCATTATCTTTTCCCTTGCAAAGAAGCTCCGAGGCATTTCCACACTCTCTCTGCAGTTGAGAGAGGTGCTGGCAATGAAGTGGATTAGTGTGTGGAAGGGGGAATTCTCATACTTTGGGTTGTGCCCTTAGCAAGCCATGGTGCAACATCTGTGTGTTATTTTATTGCAAAGTCTCTCATCCTGCTGCTTTTCTACCTCTAAGAAAAACTCTCAGCTGCCCTGAAAACTCACCATATATACTCAACTGATTCAATTAAAACTATAAAAAGAATTGGTTGAAATGATTGCATATAAAAATATCTTTTTGCACAAAAGGCTATTCAGCAGCTGTGTTTTGGGGAAGAGGCGAGTCGCTCTGACAAAGGGAAATACGATACCCACAAAAGGGCTAGAAGACTCTTAGTGGAGTGGCAGAATCCAAGAGGTAAGGAAGAAAAGGAACAAGGAAACGGATGCACTGTTTCCTCTTTGACTGCTTTCTGAACTTTGTAAAAGAAAAAAGGGAGGAACCAACACAGTTTATGGTTGTGTCAGACCTTGGCCTAAGAAACTAGTGTGGGTTGGAATGATTATTGTGTCACACACATGGGAATTTCTGTGCCACGTGGGCAGTATCAGTGTGAGTGGTAGCCTTCCTTTCTATGCCTCTCCACTCATAGAAATCGGTACCTAGATCAAGCACAGCTGCAAGGGTAACAGTGTTTCTCAAAGGAAGGGTGGAAAGATGGGAGACTATGACTGCAATAGCTGGTGTTTGTTCTCTGCAGAGAACTGAGAATGTTGGGTTTTGGTCTCTAGAGTCCAGGGGTGCGGATGGAGGGGGCTGCTCTTGAAAACCATTCAACTCTTTTTCACTTCCATTTGTAGTAATGGCCTGGCAAAAGACGCAGACACCATGGTCAGGTGGTAATCTGGAACCAAACATCAGCCTGGAGGCTCATAAACTATCTTTTCTGTAAATACAAAGACAGGACTCAAGAATACTGACATACTGATACATATACTGATATGCAGGTTTGGAAGGGCCTGGAATGTTGCATGTATGGAAGAGGTGTTTATAAACTAGAAGCAAATCAGCAGAGAAAGAAAATAATTAGGAAAGAAGTGGGCAAGACCGGACATCAGTAAGCACACTTCATTTATAGTTAAACAGAATGGGAGGGAGAAGCTATTAAATTCAGAGGGCTTAGATGAGATCTTGAAAGGAAGAACAACATTTAGGAGGATGGTTCTGTCAGGAAGTGAAGGGCATTGGCTGGATGGATCAGGGCGCAGTAATTACAGAAAATGCACCAAAGCGAAAGAACAGTCTGAATAGTTCGCCTGATTATTATGGACAAAAATTAAAATACCTAAAGCAGGAGTTAATCCAAGTGTACACTTCTGTCATCAGTCCATTGCAGAAACCCTCTTTTCTTGAGTCTTTTAAGATGAAATCAGCGAGGCATTGAGACACATTTTAACAAATAATGCCCCACAGTGAGTGGGAATATTGGGGTGACCAGGTCCTGAGCTATCACCCGCTGTGGGTCAGCAGTGGAAGCTGCATTCCCATGCCACATTACACGATGGACAGCAAGGCTGTGCTAGCCTGGCAAATCCAGGGTCTTCCTAGGAGTGAGGGAAGCCAGCACGGCTTTGCAGACCAACTTGGCTCTGACTCTGTAGGTCCCAGCTGTACTTCCAAGCCAGTTCAAACCCTGGTTATGAGACAGAGACCAACTCTAGAGCCACTGGCATCCAAGGTCTATGAAAGTCGTCCTAGTATCTGGTGTATCCTGTAGCCCCCCTCCCAGCTCTCTGAGCACTGCTCTCTATGTCTTCAGGCTCTAGCTGTTCAAAGACTTTGGCATGTGGATTCCCACATCAAAAAAATCATCCACTCTGCATAGCCTGCATAGGATGACCTTTCACAGCTCCAGTTCCTCCCGTTCTGAACACAGTGATGAGTCTGTGATGAATCAGATGCTGAAATGAAAATAGTATCTTTGCCTCGAGTTTTTTTTTGTATAAAATTATTAATGCCAAAGGGCTTATTAGTTGCCAGATGCACCCAAGACTCTGCCACATGTTTATTTATGACATAATGTCAAGACAACAGTGAACTGAATATAAGGGAAAATTAAAATAGCATCTGAAAAAAAAAAGAAAAATGACAAGAAAACTACATTAATGCAGTGATAATGATAACAAACACATTCAACATAAGTATTTTTAGAGGTGGCACTTCTACTTCCATTAGACTGATATTCTGCTTTGCCTGGGGATTTCAGCCCAGGAAACATCCAAAGTATTTTCCAGGACTTAGAAATAGTCTTCAAAATAAGTATTTACACTATTTAATTATGGTTCTGCTCATAGTAGTCGTTATAATGTAAAACGATCCCACAGCAAGATTCAGCATAGAAATCATGGTACAGTTAATGGTCCTTCTGGAGACAGAGAGACAAAGTCTATATTCTTGCTTCTCAGGAGCCAACAGGTCGGACAGGTGCTGTAGACAACCTTGCTCCTCCTACGTGGCTTCCAGCTTTCCAAACCTCCCTAATAGACCACCCTAATTTCCCAAACCGCTCCTGTTGGATCCTCTCCTCTACCCATTCCTAAAATGTCTTGTGTTCCTACCACGACTCACATAGCTTACATGTACAGGGGATTAAAGAAGCTTCCTGGAGACACAGACAGCAAAGATTAAGACTTCAAGCCATGTTTTGTTTCTGTCAGTCTTCCTGTTTATCCTGCTGTCTCATTGACAGACAAATACAACTGTAGAGCATCATCTCTAGCATTACCCAGTCTCAATGTCCCTTCCGTCTCTCAGCAGAACCCCATCATCCACCAGAGTGATCTCACTTTTAATCTCCGTGGGCACATACAGCTCTTCAGAGTTTGAGGAAAGAGTATCCGCTGCCAATGTCTCAGGGTTTGCCTCCTTTTTGGTCCACCTGCAGGACAAGTACAGGTCATCTTGCCTTCCTGGTGAGACCCAGCATATCACCCCTGCACAGTCCACACAGAGGGCACAAGTCCCGAGCAAGGAACCCTCAATGATGGAGCCAGTGCCAGTGGATGGTGAGAGCTGCCCAGGCTGAGCGGCACCCACACTCACGGGGTTGCACCCTGCTCTGGCTCCACTCAGGACATCAGATATAGGTACAGGACCTCAACAAGGGCCAGAAAAGGAAATATCTGTCCCCTGGGAGTCCACTAATCCTAACAGATACTGCTCAGCTCTTGACATGTGGGCTGCTACAAGCCTTCTGAAAAATATTTCCTATTGAAATATTTCACATGCTTACTAACGTTGAAAGTTTTACCTCTCCTCTGACTCTTGATAAGTAAAAACCTAAAGACAAGCACCTAGTATTTTTTCCTCTGAGACTTAGGAGCCAGTTATCAGAAATGAAGGCTCAGTTCTCAGCAGCATCTGTAAGTACGGCAACCCCTTCTTCCTGTTCGCAGACTTCCTTTCTTTATTTACCTACCCTTATTTTCGTCATTTGATAAACTGCAGCATGGGGTTGCTTTGATATCTGAGAACACCACAATAACAAATACTTTAGGACAAAGTGTAACTTGAATACTGACTTTTCAGAAATTTCTGCAGAAAGTTCTGCAAACTCAAAATAAATTTCAGACAGGACATTTCAGCTCTACATCATGCAATATTGCAGTATTTTATTTTATACTACCTGATATTACTTGTGCTAGAAGCATAGAGCAAAGCAGTGAGAGTAGACACGCTGTAATCTCAGTCTTTTCTGAAAAGCCATTTGAACTAGCTTTTCAGCTTATTCTGGCCCTCTGACTATATGGGAAGGTGCACATAAGGCAGCTAAGAGAAGCATGTTCATGTATCCATATATGTCTTCATCTCATTAAAAAAAGAAAAAGTTAAACACACACACATAAAAAGTAATAGCCAAAAACATAAGTGTTCACAATCAAAAAAGCCTGGAATCTACCCTAGTGTCAAGAGCAGTGTTGTACCCAGAATTAAAGGTTGAGACTGGACTGACAAGAATAGGTCTCAAAGATAGGATCTTCTTGGATTTGACAGCCTATTGAGCTCTCAGGTGCCCACAATATTTCACTCCCCTATACGTAATTAACATTAACCTATTCATCATTGTTTTATGGAACTTAGGAACTATTATTAGCAAAATGTTTTGTGAGACACAGATTCCCATATTCATTGCAATATAAATATGCTTGTGTATTGATTTGGGGACTATTAGGAAGCTTTGATTTTAGGAATTACCAAACCCACCTAACTATCTAACTATGCTTATTAATGAGACAACATGGTTGTCTTGTTTTTTAATTCTCTCCTTTCACAGAGAATGATGACCAAATAACACCTCCATTCCTGAGATTTCTCCTTGTTTTTGCTTCTGGGAAGAAAGGGAGGACAGAGACAAGAAGGAAAAGTAAAATGAAAGAGAGAAGACTATGGAGAGAAAGTGTGTTTAGCCAGAATTTGTAGGACTTACAGAATTTCCATAAAAGGAAAATTGTGCAAATATAAAACATGAAGCCAAATTCATTTTTGGTGTTGTTCCACAAGCCTTCATGGAGTGCTGCCAGGAAGAGCTTTGGACTAGTGTTATTTACCAGGAAAAGGGGAATTTGTTCTTCTGTGAAGAAAAATGTATAAAGCTCCTAACATGGAAGTGTTAAGCCTTATAACTTAGGAGACATAAATCAAGCTGATAGAATGGTTAAAAAGTAAAATGCTGTTTGGACACTCGTGTGCACAGAGTAGATGCATACGCCCAGAGTTGAGGCTACGTGGAATCTAGCCTTGGCTGCTGTTTACCTGGGAGCATCTCGCCCTAAGCAGCTCTTGATCGTCTTGGCTGCACTAAATGCAGCTCAGCAAAGCCCCTGCACGCCTGCAGAGGTGAGGGATGGGGACTGGTGAGGGCAGCAGCTGTGGTCCCTCTTGTGCCTCAAACAACTGCATGTGGAGGAGGCCACCAGCACGGGGGCTGGTGAGGACCTTTGCTTTCTATTCTGCTTGGTATCAGCTGCATCCTCTGGCATTATTGAAATGCTCTCACTCCCCAGCCAGCTTGTTTAAAGGTCACAGCAGATCCCAGCAAGGACGTTCCTTCCATCTGTGCCCTTCTGAGCTGAAGACTGAAATGTTTTCGGCCGATAACCTTTACTGAGAAGAGATCACAGATCTGTTCTGCCCACTTGGCTCATCATGTGTGTTCTGTATATGATCTCTTAAGAGCCTTAAATTTAAAGATGTTTATTGAGAGCTACAGAATTTAACAAATGGATGACATGACGGAAAAAAAAAAATTGCATCACAAAGCTCTGACTACTACTACAAACCAAAGCAAAATAATTGTTTTCCTAATGCAATTTTGAAGATAATGGAGTTAACTAGAAAGATAGAGCCCTGCTTGTTGTTTATAGAAAGAACCAGAAAATCCCTATGCAAGGAAGACAAGGTTCTTTAGGACTTCCTTGACTCCAAAGAGCACAGACATCCTCCCTGTTTTATTCTATCAGACTTTCCTGAAAGAGTGTAATCAGAATAGTTGCCATGAATTGCTGTAAAGCCAAAATCACTGAATTGCCCATGTGCCTGTTTCAGGCCCTGTCATTTGCTTCCCTCATTCATACATTAGAATAAAGACCATTGCTTGCAAAAAATACTATTATTAACCCTTTTCTCCCTCCTTCAAACACTTCAATAACAAATGACCCTTTGGCATATGACCCAAACAAATGTACTTAGGCTTTATCCACAAACTTCCAGAGTCTTTTTCTTACGAAGTTTTCATTAAACTAGATAACAACAAAAGAAACCATCACCAGTGGAATAAGCAAGCTCTTCATCTAGTGCCAACAGAATTATTGCCAGGTCTTTTTATTGAAAAAGAATGAGATTCTTTGTGGAAATCCAAACAAGGTTGCTTCTTAGATGTAGGCTGGCAAGTGGCAAATGAAAGAGTTCAGACCAAAACCCATTTGTGTAGTGACAAAGCTCGGGAGGATTCTGCCTCCTTTCTTGCCTCCTATTTCAGCTTTGTTATAATTCTCTTTTAGATACTCCAGTTTAAATTCAATATGACTGGGGCTTTTCCAGATAATTTAGAATAAACAAAACAGTACTTTTTTTTGTACTGCCAGAACATTAATATACCTATTAAAAAGTAGCATGTTGTATGGTTATACCATAATATTACAAAAGGGTTTTTATAAGCAGATCTCAAGACTGATCTTGTGTTCAGTTTGCTAGATAGTATGCTGAATATCCAGATAGCTACCTGTAAGCATTGGTACAGTTTCAGCTGCCTGAATTCAATAAGATAACATTGTTTGAGAATTAACATGGTGTAATACTTCCAAATATATATTTTTTATACTGCATTCAGGGAGATCACAGAAGTATTTAATGTGTTATAATATACTGAAATTTGAATATTATGTTTATTGCATCACCTTGCATAGCTGCAAATTGCATGCATGTCACTGGATTTAGGCATTAAGATATGGCTATGAAATGCTTTCAGAGGGGCACAGGCTCTGAAAAGGTAGGAAAGAGGGACTGACCTCCCAGTTAGTGAAAATGCCTCAGAAAGAGTGATGTGAGTCCTGACCCAGCTTCCCTTCAAACCATCCTCACGACGTGTTCCTCCAGAACGGCACCGGGTCTGTACTGAGCCGCTTCCCAGCCCTTTATCCCCTCTGGATTATCTCTGGAGTCTAAAGACACCAAGCATTAGAAGCCAAAGGTTCTACTTATAGATGGAAGAAATGTAAAGAAATGCAAAAGCAGGTGAAAAATCTAACCAGGTGAGAGTGTCAGAATAACCTGTGGATACTGAAGCTATGGAAGATTGGTGACTCTTTCCCTACACGGTGCGGGTTTGTAACCCTGCGAGCAGGGCTGTATAAAACCCAGCAACTGTATTGGGCTGACTGCTGCTCCTTGCTAGCTTAACCAGTGTTCTTAAAATGCAGAGAGCACTGCAGGGTTATGTAGCTTTATGGGAGCATAAAAAAGGAGAACATAATCAATTAAAGCTGCCACTGTAAATACTTCGGAAGCCGGGATGATTCCCTTCCCCTGTTTATCAATGAATGGCATTATTCAATACATGTAATCCTTCAGAGATCAAGAATCATTAGCTAATAAGCTCTGCCTTAGTGAATCTGTAACATCTGCAGTTTCCTGGTCACAGAAATGCATCTGTCAGAGCAGGCAGGGAGGGGAAGCAAACAACCATTCCCCAGCTGAAAACCTTATGAAGGCAGCGAGGGCTCAGGGGGAGGGAGCCGGCTCGGCGCAGCCACCGCTCCCCTGTCCAGCGCAAGTGGAGCCCATCACAAAGCATGCGGAGAAACCGGCTCCCCAGACCCGCAGACACGGGAATGGGGATCCAAGGGACACCCCGGCAAGGAGCCGCGGCGCAGGCCGGCGGGGCCGCTGCTCCCAGCGCCCGTGTTGAGTCCCCTTCACCACAAGGGACTCGATTGTTCATTGACACGAGAGGCTGCGACGCGAGCGGCCGCGGCGGCGGGCGGCCCGCGGAAGAGCCTCGTCCCGCAGCGCGGCCCCGAGGAGCCGCCGGCTCTCCGGCCGCACAATGGCGTGTTTATCTGCGCGCCTCGGGCCGGGCGGCTGGGGAGCGCGCAGCTGAGCGGGCGGGCATGGCGCTCGGATGGGAATTACGGGGGTGGCGGCGGGCAGGAAAACAGCCCCGGTCTTCTTCACAGGGAAGTCAGCTGATAAGCCGGTCTCGGCACAACGTATCTTCCTTCCTTCCTGCAAAGCGCAGAAACAGGCAGATCTTGTGACCTCTGCTAAGTTTATCCCTAACTTCGGCAGGAAGGGGGGCGCTTTCCTTGGCAAGCGCCCCGCGCAGCTCCTGCGTGCAACACGCGGCCGCGCTCGGAGCAGGAGCCTGTGGTGGCCGCGTGGGGCCGCATCCATGGGTACCGTGTCCATGGGCACTGCACCCTGCCGCCGAGATAAGCTGCGATGGCCCTTCCTTCAGCACCTGCTCGTGCTCCCGGCTCCGCGCTGGGCCCGGCCTCCCCAGCGCCGGTGGAGGGCATGGACGCCACGGCGGTGGTGTTGCCCTGTGGCGTACACGCCACGCTATGGAGCCGCTCTTCACCCCTGCCTCGGCTCCATGCACCGCAGCACACGTCACAACAGAGAGAAGAAGGAGTTTTCCTGAATCCTCCCTGCACTTCCCTGGCAACAGAAAGCTTTAATGGATTTTTTTTTAACTCCTGAAGAAAACATTGCTCCCGTCCTTCCTCCTCAAATAAAACTGGCAAAACCTCCATCCAGCCCTGTGTCTGAGGGCAATGCTCGGCAGTGCCTGCAGGAAAGCCCCCTCTAAGGACTTAATGCGGCAGCTCCCTCACCCACCTGCTTTTAATCATGCTATTTCTGTGGTTGCTTTTCCCCACCTTGAAATAACTTTGCTGTGTGGAATCCAGATCCTTAAGGCTCATCTCTGCTGTGCACGGTGGTGATGCTGAACAGACTTCCCCAGAGACCTCAGAGATCCTCAGAGCATAAAACATGACAAACTCTGATTCCTTGTTTTCTTTACACTCCAAAAACTTGCGCGTCCTCCTCTAGAAGATTGAGGATCGCTATTTAATGCTCATAGCGTTTAGTGTTGTTAAATGTTTGTGTTGGTACAGAACCAAGAGCCTTAGGCAGGGCCTGGTTTTATGAGGTGCGATGTGGGGAGTGACAGTTCCTGACTCAGGAAGTTGCAAGCCAAAAGAGCGAGCCAAAAAAAAAGGATAAGAAGAAAACCAAGTGGGTCAGGTTGGGTGCCAGAAGGATGCATGCACTGGATAGCGTGAGTACACACCTCCAGCCACTGCTAGTGAGAGGGTTTACTAAGAAAGGTTTGTGGACCCCAAATTAAGTTGTGTCTCTTTTAAGCAGAGCTGGACTCCACTTCCTTCCTTTGCTTGCTTCCTGGCCCACATTACGATATCCGCTTACTGGCATCCAGTGTGCACCTCCAGCAGCAGGCAGCACCAAGAGGCAAGACTCAAAGCCTTTCTCGTAGATCCTTCATCCCTTTCGCCTCAGTGAACCTCACCTTTCACCTTGCCTTTCGCCACAGTTCTCACTCTGCCATGAGAGTAGTGGTCAGTAGCCCACCTGCAAGTGCTGATTCAGAAATGACCCTAGACCTAGGATATAACTTTAAATCAAGAAATGAACATGTTGCAAGTTGCACATGCTTCTAGCTATCTGATGGTATGCATTGCAGCACTGGAAGTTCAGGTTCAAAGATCTGTCTGCTACAAATGGCTCAATCAAAAGAAAAATAATAATAAAAAAAGACCATGCTGAATGTGTGCTCATTAAAAAGGTTTTGCCACTTTCCTCTGGTCCATCAAGATGACCGATTGCCAAGGCACCTCTCCTGCACATTGCTCAAAAGGTGAAAACTCTCCTCTCCTTCTACTGTGATGCAATTTAACTAATACAGACATACCAGTCCCGTGACTGACCCCAGTGAATCTCAGTTGGTCTCAAGGCTTAATCTGGAAGAACTCAGTGCAGATATTTCAGGTGAGCTTTGAAAGTCATCTGAGTTACCTGGTGTAGCTCAGAAGGATAGCAGAGAATATGCTCATGTCTAAACTTCAAAGATGACTTCGGGGCAGTGCCGGATCCTGTGGGCTGGTCTTTCTGATTTACAGAACAAAATTTAAAAGAAGGCTTACGTGCCAAAGACATCTGAAAAATATTATCCAGATTTTGCCGCAAATTCAATTTACCTGGCACAAATTCACCTGTCTTCAAAGTCAGTCCACAGTTTTAAATCTTTGGATATACACTGAGTTTCTTGTAGGGTGGACGTGGAGGGTGGACAGTGATGCCTCATTAAGTTTATGCCGAATTTATATGAAACTATAATACTTAAGGTAAAGATATCTAAGTAAAGCAGGAAGACTTTTTATCAGTATAAAAAAAGAGGAGGAAGAAAAAGAAAACATCTTTTTGACTTTCTTAGAGCTGCATAGTCAGGAAGGTTGGAGTCTGAATCTTTAATCCTCATGAAACTTTCTTGTGAAGGAAATTAATTTATTTAAGAAGAAAGGGAAAGGGAAACGGGAAAATGCATCAAGTTCATTTTGCAAGTTTTTTTCTAGACATGGACAAGGAAATATAAAATACTCAGTAAGACACAAGCCAACCAAATGCTATATGGAGAGGAAGCGTCACCGCTATCGCACTGACCGTTTTGCTCCTGACACAGGCCTTTTATGAACATCCTGTATGCCACCCAGCGTGCAGAGCTGAAGAAACACGGGCCAGTCTTTACACAGACTAATTAAAAATTCCACACTGAACTATTTTCTCTGTCCCCCTCACTCACTGTTGTGTAAACCACGAGTCCCTCCAGGAGGCATTGCAATGTTGTTATCATCAAGGTCTGTTTGGGCCGCTTTAGCAGCCTCGCGGAGTTGGCTTCCCAGTGCGCACACCCCGCACCGCTATCCCTTAAACAAAGCCCGTGAACCCTGTTGTGAGACGTCCACTCTGGCAGCCCTCTTGTCCATCACCCTTTACTCTCCTAGCTGTGCCCAGCTCCCCTCCCATGAACTGCCTGTCTGCATCTTCCTGCTTGCTCACTCTGCAGCAGTTCACTAATCTGTAAACACTGTTTAATAACAAACAGTGTTTACTAACATGCCCTAGGGACCTGCCATATACTCCCCCAGATCAGGTGTGTCATATATCTGAGCCAAAAGACAAGCTAGAAAATTTATTTCAGTCAGCTCTCAGGCTTCCCATATCAGTTCTTGTTTCTGAACACAGGGTGATGAGCTCAGACATGTGCTCAGGGAAAAGTGTAAATGTACTGGTGCGCAGCACCTCTAACACATAGCATCATTTCTTAGGAAAGTTTGTATTTCAGCAAGTGGAGGAAAGCTCCAGGCCTCACTAGCAGACTCCCTTTTTCTTGCCTGGATCAAGTCCATGGGAGTGCTATATGAAATAATTTATGAAATGGCATGAAAGGGGATGTTTCTCCACAGTGCAGACATCATGAGACTATCCTTTGGGATAGTGATTCAGTTTCTACAATGCTAGTGATAACACAGTGTGGACCAGCAGAAAGCTCTACCCTGGAAATGAGGTGGGCAGGGTTCTGCCCCAGACCTGTGCAAGGCTGGGAAAGCTGAGGCACACCTCAGTGTGCCTGGTATCCTCAGCTGAACGGTCCTTTTTCTGAATCTTTATTCAGAGAGTTATTTGCTCTTTTGCCATGTCGTCTCTGTGTCCTAGCTCTAAGTGTCTACTCAGCTGCATTGCCACGAAATAGTACTTTAATACAAACACTTTGGTATAAGAACCTTAGCCGAAGAGATGTACAGACACAGAACCAAATCCACCTTTTGACCTCGCCTGAAACACAATGGATTGCTGTTTGAGCAATTATATCATGTTCCTCCTGCTTCTATTCCTAGCATGTACCCTCCCTCTCGACTGCGGATCATTAGCCACTCCAGACATCCTATACATCCACCATAACACTCGTGAAGTCTCTTGTCAAGCTAAGAAGTAAATCACCCATGACAGTCCTGGCCAAATTCCTGATACAGGTTCTGAAACACAATGACACGTTCACTTTCTTTCTCTTTTGCAAAATCAACCAGACTTACACTTTAATAGGTAAGTAGCCTAAAATAATTTTTTTCTATCAAGATCCTCAGAAGTGGGACTGAAGAGTGTGTTTCTGCTCTTATCTATTGTTGGAAGAAAGTGGGTTACATTGTATTTATAAATTATCAAACACATACAAATGTTTTAGAATAATCTATGACAGTCTCTGTTTCATCCAAACTGTGTTTAACATGCTATATTCTGTAAATCATGTCTTTCTGAATTTCCTAAGGTGACCTGTCTTTGCTAGAATGTGTTAAACTCAGTTACAGGAGGACACGAGGTGTCTGATGTAATTGAGCATGATGCATTGGCCTTGGAAATTCATAAAATGCAGTTTGCTCAAAACCATGGCTAACAGGGCCAAAGATTAAAAAACAACTAGTAAATCTATAAAGACAGTTAGACATTAGACCTTTCCATGTCTACACATCATTAATTGGCATGCTGTACAAATTGCACATCCTGCCCCTCATCTTGCAGTCCTAGAAGCTCCCAATTTCTCAGCATTGCAGCAGAGTTTCCTCACTGTACTTCAAGTGCTAGTATAGAATTAATACCATTTTGCAGATAGGTGATCAGACTCTGTTCTGTGATTCATTGCTCTTTACAGCATTTGCTCCTTTATGTGTCACTTTACAAAAATCTGTGATTTGCCAGGGATTTCCCATTCATTGATGCATGTTAACTGCAGCTAGGCTATAGAGGTTCATTGATTTTAAGTCAGGACTGCTAACACAAGACATTTAAATATATCGAGCCAGGTCACATTTTGTGCAAGGGACTGAAAAAAACCACCCTTTTTTTTCCACTTCTCTTTTTATTTGTCTTTTGAATTCTGAAACTTCAGCCAGCACTTGGGTCACATTTTCAAGCCTCTCTTCACAACAATGTGATGTTCTTGCAAAAAAGACAAATGTCACTTCGAGATGTATTAGCAGGACTGCTGGATATAAGACAAGAGAGGTAATTATTCTGCTCTACTTGGCGCTGGTGCAGCCTCTGCTGAAGTAGAATACCCAGTTTTGGGCACTACATTTTAAGATAACTGTAGACAAATTGGAAACAAGCTAGAGAACTGCTGCAAGATGATAAGGCGTTTAGAAAGCATGAAACTCTGAGAACGGCTAAGAGAACTGGGATTGCTTAATCTGGGAAGCAGACACAGAAGGAAGAAGACAACACTTTGGATATATTAAAAAAATATTCCAAAGAAGGCAGAGATCAACTTTTTTCCCTTCCCTACAGAAGGCAAGACACAAAGTGATTGGCTAATTCACCACTGACCTTTGATTAAATCTTAGGAAAAATGTATTCTAATTGTAAATACAGCATAGCATCAGAACAGGCTTTTCAGAAACATGGAGATCTGCTTCACAGGAAGTTTTGAAGAAGAGATTAGACAAATACCTGGTATGTATCATATAGTCTGTGCTCAGACCTGCCTCATCACCTTGCAGGAATAATCTACCGAAGTTTCTTCCAGTTCCCCTTTTCAGGAAGAAATAAGAAAGTTGAGACTGTAATAAAACTATTTACATTTTGGACTCGACTTTTCATGTAATATATTCACTATTGAGAGAATCATGGTAAAATTTCAGAAGCTGGCAAAGGCCTAGACAGCATGATGTGACCTTTTACTTGCATCTCATACACAGCGCAGGCTACAGATTTTTCCCTCCTTAGATGTCTCATTAAGTCACATCATTTCTGATTTACCTAAATATGTGCATTATAAAGATGTCATATGTAGGTCTAAAACTTCTCTTTCTTAAAAAAAAAAAAAAAGAAATTGCACTACATTGTGTCTTATGTTGCTCCTAAGGATAATTAACTTCATTTTATCTCTGCATATCCAGCTTCATCTGGCCTCTATTCAGCAGATGCTGTTTGTATTTACAGAGTTATTATAGACTTAGAGAAGTTCAGGTTACCACATGGCCTCTGATAAATAAGCTGAACAGAACTCTCCAACTCTTCTCTCATGCAAGGTTCTTTTTCCATTTCTCTAGTGACTGACTCTCAGTGTTTATATCTGGCTACCAACATTTAATATTCATGTGTTTATGAGGCCACAATCACAAATATGCAACGGGCAAAATAGGCTAGTTTGTGATGTATTACTGTATCAATAAGGCACTTACACCTTTCATGATTATGATCATGAAAGAGAATGCAATAGCAGAATATCTAATATTGTTAATGCTTTATTACAATGGTGCTTAGCACATATAAATGGCATTGGCCACACAATGGTTTGAACTAGAATTTTCCCCTAGAATTACATATTGTAAGCAATATGAACCCAAATTCAAATGTTTCATTACACCCACAATTATGTGGTCTGATTTCCAGACCTGCTGATTATTCTCTGCTCCTATGAAGGCAGCAAGAACTGTGGATATTTGGGATTGCTGGTAATCACACTGATCTGTTAAATTTTTCAGAACTGATTTGAAAGGTGAACCTTAAATTAGGGGTATTAGAGATGTCAATGTCTGTTTGGAAAACTGTAAGTCTCTTTTACTAGAAACTGTATTACTAATGTGAATTCAGATATCCAAAGCTTTCTTTGCTGTCCTTGTCAACAAATCTTAGCCCAGAAGAGCCCCCTTAATAAGGATCATGAAACATTTTAGTATCTTTACTGATTAAGATCCTGGACAGACGGGGAGGTTACTATCTACAGTAATGCTGGGAGTAATTTCATTGCTAATGCTTGTCCACTGTCTAGGAAATGATAGGAGACCAACACTGCTGTTTAGGAAGTCTAGTAAGATACTCTTAGACAACTGTGCCTTTCCATGACTTGGAGCAGCCTTGCAAGATTCGTACCAATTATCTAGAGTCAGAGTGGGGAAAATGCTTGGTTTGGAGCAGGGTTTGTCAGGCACCTTTTAGCCTTGCCCTCCACTTCCCATTTGAATTGACTGTCAGCTTATTTGTAAGCACATAAAATAAAATGAGACATTTTGTTGTATTTTGTTATGCACAAGTAATGTTATAAGTTTCTTTTCTTTATTGGATAGATAGAACTCTTAGAATCAGATCTGGCTGATACAAATACAAATACTTGTGTGCTCAGATTTGGCTTTGCTGTGGCTACATGCTCTGTAGAGCTAGCATTAGCATCCTTTGTTCAAGGGACCTTTCCTTGCAGTCCATTAAATTCACATATTTATTAAATATTTGCAGGAGGTAGAGTCAAAGGAAAGACAAGTAATTTCAAAAAGGTCAAAAAGGTGCATGTCTAAGAACTATTAAAATCCATGTTAGCATTTCTGTCTATAGAAACATTATTTCCAAAGCTTATACAAAAATAAAAAAAAAAAAATCAAAGAAAAAAACCAAAACACTGAATCCTTCTGCTGAGCCCGACCCTTTCACAAAACAAAGCGCTAAATTGTTGATTTCACCCTCAGTGCGAGGTCCAAGTACTGGGTATCAGTCATTAAGTGCTAGTTACAAAGAAAATTTGGGCATGTCTCAAATTGTCAAGCCTATTTGTGCAAACTCTGTATTAATTGAGGTGAGAAGTGATTCACAGTCAGACAACTGCTGTTTCCTTTGTTCAGATCTGATTGGCAGCTCTGGATTATGCTGTGCAGTAACTGTCAAGGCGAGACAGGACAAGTATAAACCCTTCAACTTTAAACTGTTTGGTGAGAGCTTTCATGGTATAAACCTGTTTTGCACTCTCATAGATTGCTTTTTTTATTTTAATTGAATAGAAATATTAAATGAGTGGAAAAACTTCTATTTAAAAAGGAGTTACTAATTAAAAGAATACTAATGCAAATAGACCTGTCTTATACTAAAGCTTTGCTGCTTTAATGCAAAGCCTGAGATAATATGAAGACTGACTACCACATCCAAAAGACAAGATGTTTTAGGCGAAGTCAGTAACACGCTGCAGTGTTGATTAGCCACAGGTACCATATATAGTAGACAAAAATGATAACCACCTATATCTAGGGCTTGTCAGCCGTGAGTCACAAAGTAGGAAGACCAGTAAGAATAACTTACAGCTTGTTCTTAGACATTACTATAAAAGGATAAGGGATGGCATGAGGAAAAATTGAGCCTGAAGCCTTTTCTCCATTTACACTTATTTGAATGAACTTGGAACCAACTGAATTCGTTCCAAAGAACACAGTGTGCCATGTCAGGTGGTAATTACACTTTGGTGGTTTTCATACTGCTAGTACCTTTAAATGCGTATGCCAAGGAGCTTCAAATTGCAGTATTTATAGCAATTTCTTCTTCACGGACTTGCAAAACAAATCAGAGGAGAATCATTAACACCCAAAGAATCGTAGAATGTGCATTGCTTGTCTGCTTTCTGAGATATTATTAATATATTGAGCCCTTTTCCCAGCCTTAAGTGGAATTAACTCTCAAGTGGATTGGATAAGATGAGGAGAAACAGCATCTCTAAAGACAGAGTAGGAGAAAATAGCAAGAAGGTGGTGTTCTACAGATGTCAAACCTTTTATTTTTTTTTCCATGTTCTTTTCTAAAATAGGCATTTGCTTCTTTCTGGGTAGTAAGACTGACATGATATCCAACCTAAGACCTTCACAAGAGACTTTAGAGAATAGAAGAAGAGAGACTTGCAATGGAAGACCATAGCAAGGAATTTAATTTGACAGACAAATTAAAAAAGGCAAGATGGAGAATGCTAGTAATGACCTAGGTTTCTCACTCAAACAGGGAGCAAGTGTCCACTCAGCAAGGTTAGTTCAGGTTTTACTTCAGTGTTTCACGTTACAGACAGCAAAAAGCTGATGCTGGATGATACGCTATCTGAGCTGGTTAGTTCATCCCCTGTCTACAGTCTCAGTTGTCATGTTTCTCGGAGATTTCTAGTATTTCTATTTCTGCATTACATCATTCGCTTTTCTGCACCTGATAAGGTTTTAAAGTAAATCCTTGAAACTTAAGTCAAAAGAGGAAAGCTCTTAGACACATATAATGTGGCAACTGGCTGAATGACAGGGCCCAGAGAGTGGTAATCAGCGGTGCCGAGTCCAGCTGGAGGCCTGTGGATAGTGGTGTCCCCCAGGGGTCAGTCCTCGGTCCAGTCCTGTTCAATTTATTTATTAACGACCTGGATGAAGGGATGGAGTGCTCCCTCAGCAAGTTTGCTGATGATACTAAGCTGGGAGGAATAGCTGACAGCCCTGAGGGCTGTGCTGCCATCCAGAGGGACCTGGACAGACTGGACAGCTGGGCGGCGAGTAACCTCATGAAGTTCAACAAGGGCAAGTGTAGGGTCCTGCACCTGGGCAGGAATAACCCTAGACACGCCTACAGGCTGGAGACCAACCTCCTGGAGAGCAGCCCCGCAGAGAGGGACCTGGGCGTCATGGTGGACGACAAGTTGACCATGAGGCAGCAGTGTGCCCTCGTGGCCAAGAAGGCCAATGGGATCTTGGGGTGCATTAAGCAGAGCGTCTGCAGCAGGTCGAGGGAGGTGATTCTGCCCCTCTACTCAGCCCTGGTGAGGCCGCACCTCGAGTACTGTGTGCAGTTCTGGGCTCCCCAGTGCAGGAGGGACGTGGAGCTGCTAGAGAGAGTCCAGCGCAGGGCCACAAAGATGATTAGGGGCCTGGAACATCTGCCCTATGAGGAAAGGCTGAGAGAGCTGGGCCTCTTCAGCCTGGAGATGAGAAGACTGAGAGGGGATCTGATCAATGTATATAAATATCTCAAGAAAGGGAGTGAGGAGGAGGGGGCTGGCCTCTTCTCAGTGGTGGCCAGTGATAGAACTAGGGGAAATGGCCACAAATTGAGGCACCAAAAGTTCCACAGGAACTTGAGGAAGAATTTCTTAACAGTGAGGGTGCCAGAGCCCTGGAACAGGCTGCCCAGAGAGGTGGTGGAGTCTCCTTCTCTGGAGATCTTCCAAACCCGCCTGGACACCACCCTGTGCCACATGCTCTAGGAGACCCTGCGTGTGCAGGGGGGTTGGACCAGATGACCTCTACAGGTCCCTTCCAACCCTAGCCATTCTATGATTCTATTCTATGATTCTATGATCCTATGATCTGAGCCCAGCAAGAAACAATTTAACACATTGAATAAAACCAAACCCTAAAAGCAAGGGAAGCAAAGAGTATGAACCATGATTTCTCTCTTACATGTCACTGCAGAGTACGGACTGTCTGGAAATATCACTAAGACCGACCAAAAGCCCCTAGCAAATCCCTGGTCTCTTTTCTAGCTGCCTCTTTTGCAGCTCTAATTCATTTCCCATTACAGTGAAACTGACATTTGAAACCAATTACAGAATTAATGGCTGCTACCAGGCAAATCACCCCAAGGAAACCCATGGATGGCGCCATCCCCTGTCCGCTGCTAGCCCTGCTCCTTGGCGTGTTCAGGGTCGGGCAGCAGGGGGGGAAGCTCTTTGTTTTTCTAAGGGAACCTCCACCCGTGTGTGTCATCATGTATGCCTGCTCAGGGGCTCAAGGCTAAAGGGTGAATACTGTTTTAAGCTGCAGATACGAGAGGGATGATGTATTTATGCATGTAGTGGTCAGTACATGCACTCCTGCTGTTCTTTGTTCCCTTAGAGCCACGAGAGTGCTCCCCGGGAGGTTTTCTCTTCTTTGGATCGCTCTCAGATGCTGCTTTAATAATGTTTGCTTTCTGAATTTTCCTTTTTGTTTAGGCAGGGGAGAAAAGCAGTTGGAAACTTGAAAAGAAAATTGCAAGCTCACCTGGAAACTAATTGCCTTGAGAGTGTTTATGCTCTGATAAAAGTCCTTGCAGGCTTTCTGGTATTTTGAACAGAAAGACAGGCCTATTCAGCAGAGAATCAGAAGATCTTGACCTACCCAGAAACTTGCAGAACAAGCCAAACACTGAAGCGCTGTGTGTTCCCAAAACACCCATTAAGTTCTTCATTTGTAAGTCAAGGAAACTTGGTGCTCCTCCTCCTTTGCTGTAATTAATCATCTCTGCATTTGTGAAGTCTCAGTACTTATCAAAGTAACATATTCCATATGTTACTCTATTTGATCTTACTAATACACTTTGCTGTCTCAGCTGCTCAGATGTTGTTGCCCAGCTCCACATTTAGTTCCTGGGAGCCAAAATATTCTTTCTTTTATTTATTTTGTTTGTTTGTTTGAATAAAATTCCCATTGACTTTTGATTCATATGTGCTGGGAATAATAGCTGAAGCAATGTGAAATAAAGGCTGCAGATTTTGACTAATACAAAGTCAAAAATGAAAGACTGATGGTCATTTTCAAGCATCTCATATTTGTTGCCCTTGGAGGCTGCTTTCTATTTATATAAATTTCTCTAGTAAATTGCTTTAGCAGCTGCAGAAACATGCACAATTAATGTTGTGTACTGTTGTTGCCAGTGCTGTATCACACAGCAAGCACAAGGTTTTTGAGGGGTTTATAAAGGGCTCTTGCTCTCTAGCACAATGTGTTGCATTGAAATGTTATGGCTGGTTTCTATCTGATAGGCACGGGCCCATGACGTGAGGAACCTTTCCGCCCAAAGCTTCCCCGGTGCACTGTGGCCACGAGCAGGCGGTGGGAGGGACATGTGGCGACAAGGTTTGGCAAGTATGTGAGAAGAAAGGGAAAGAAACAGAATCTTTGATGAATTCAAAGCGCCACTTCTAGCACTGCAAGCTATCTTCAGACTGCAACCCGCTGCTGTGCTCTGCCGCACCAGAGTTGAGCCCGTGCCAGCACTTCTATATGAAACCTTAAGTAACGTCCCCTCTGCATTTCCACAATCTGGGTTGTAAAAATACTCGTCTGTGACTCAGAGATGCTTTTATGCTCTTCCTAGAGGGTGCCGTGCTCTCGACCTCCAGAGAAACCCTTGCTTTCCCTGCCCTCTGCAGCAAACAAAAGAATGCCTATTTTTTCCCTGAGAAAATTCTCAAGGATGAGGGGAACTGTTAAAGGCAACCTTGCACTCATGTAACTTTTTGTCTCTGCTAATGTCAACTGTGTATTCACTGTAATCAGTCAGTGTGAAGGTCTCTGTGATATGTATCAGAGAGTCAGCTCACTCCACACACTGTCCCACTGGCTTCCAAATCACTTTCCTAATAATCGCGTTTGAAAGGACGATCGTTTTTGCCTTGGATTAGTCTAAAAGCCTTTCCGCCATTAACCCATTTTTCCTCCTCTGCCTGACATGTTTTGAGATGAAAAGGACTGATGGTTTTGTTCTTTTTTTCATAACACCTTTATTACATCTGCAAATTACTGCTGAATCTTCTGAAATGTGTGGAGAAAGAATGGTCTAAAATAGAAAGGTAAGAATAAGGAATAAAATTAAACCAGGAGCAAAAAATTGAGTGCCTGGAAGGCAGGAGGCAACTGGTTTAGTCATCACATACGAAGGCCTTCAAGGCACAAGTAAGAAGAAGGGCAGCACTCAGGGGGAAGGAGGGAGCAATTTCATACCATGCATCAGGACTCAGCCTAACATGGATTGCTATGAGGAAACACCTTGGGAAAAACTGAATAGGGGAAAAGGAAAAAAAAAGGCATTAAGGATGTGGATCTGGTGAGAAAGGGAGAAAGAAGAAAAATAACATGAAAATAAATGTGGAAAAACAAATGAAGGAAAGAGGAAGGAAAATCAAAGAAAAAAATTTAATTTAAATTGATGGATTAAATTAAATTAAATTAAATAACACTTAAATTGATGGATTTTATTTTAGATTTTTTTTCAACTTATACTGCAAAGCTGTAGTCAGATTTAACTCTGTGGCTTGCTTCTCTTAACCTCCAGGCTTGAGGAGGATAGGGTGAAATCTAGAGATGAAATTTTCTGTCTTGTCCTCCAACAGACATAGATAGCAGCCTTGGATCAAGGCAAAGCACATAGTGATTCAAAGTTTGGCCTGTTGGGCTTAGTTTGCTCTGAGCAAAGGGAACAGTGGCTGATACACAAAATATTTCCTCCTGGAGTGATTCCACAGAAAAACTAACCACCATGCACATACCAGAAGTGCTGGTTGGTGCAAGGGTCGCAGCATTAGTCTCAGTGCCGTCCTGAGCGGCCGTTTCCGGGTAAGTGCAAGGCCTGAGTCACACAGTGAGTTGGAATAAGCCAAACAACCCTCTTGAAAAATTATATCCTTTTCTGACTCAGAAGAAGAGAGCTTTCCCTCCATCTCTAAAAGGACATCAACATGAAAACTAATTAAAATGCCATTATAAGGATGCGTGTAAAGGTGCAGAAGTCTGAGTCAACTCATAGGTTTCCTCTTGCACTCCATGCTAATTGGAGGGCATGGGAGGTTATTTAATGCTCTGGGACGATGAGTTCAGTAAAATACAGGTACGGTGGCATGCACAGAACTGACCATCTTCAGGGCACCCCATGGATGAAATTCATCCATGCCGACAGGACTGCAGGCACTACCAGTTCAGCACGCACAGGATCAACATGGTAACAGAAGCACTGATTTTAGAAAATCAGGCACTCCTGTGCACTTTAAAGGAGAAGCAGGGAATCTTCTACTCCTCTAAATGTGAAATAACAGCCTTGTGGCAGCTTCCCTTATACAAAAATCATCTTGATGTTGGAAGAAAACGATAATGATGTTACCATATTGATAATGCTTCCTGATTTATGTGTAGGAAGATATAAATGAAGTTGACTGTTTGACATTTTTTTCCAGTGAAGTGAAATCAATACAGAAATGAGATATTTTTAGATTATTTTCTGTTGACAGTATTCCCTGTAAACATTAACTCATTATTTATCTATCCCAAGGAATGGTATGCATTGGAAGACAATCGCCTTGCAGTGGAATGTGACCTTGGCTAGTCTATAACAGCTAAAAAATGCCATCTCTCTGACGTGATATTGTTTTGATGGAAGGGAAAATCAGCTAACTTATTTGGAATAGTTGCAGAGGAATCTTCAACTTATTAAAATGATTTCAACTCACTTTTAGAGAAGGAGGAAGCAGAAATTTTTACTGTCACTCTAAAAATCAATAACCTCATATTCAATGGACTTAATGGTGCTTCATGCAGTGAGTTAGTGACAAAACTTCAAGAAAAATGTCTGTAGAGCGGTAATTTTCAGTCCTGTATTAGCAAACCATCTACTGTTTCCAAGGCCAGGGTACTAACTGGTAGCTCCCAGGCCCCATCCCCATGCTCCTGTCTTAAAGGTTTATGCAGGAAAGAAGTTATTCTAAATAGCTCCAAACAACCAACGGTGTCTTCACGGATGCAGTAACACGGGCTTCGATGCACCACTGAGCCTGTGCTATGCAGTTCGTTACTCAGCATATCAAGGTAATATTGCCCCCTAAGAGAAACACAAGACAAGGTGATTTGCACAGCTCAGCTGAACTTCACAGTGTGTTTCTATCTAAGCAAACAGAGAGTGTTGGCCATTCAGTTCCTGAGCTCAAATTGGGGGGAGTTGGGGCACTCGTGTGCATTTAGAGCAGCATTTTAAGTAGGACCAAGAGTGCCTTTGGGAAGCAGATCTCCAGTTGTCACCACCTACTCCTGTTCATGTCATAAAGCAAGGTCAGACCATGTGAAATCTCTCTTTGCAGGTAAAACTAACCTGAAAGATGTGAGTTAGATGTGCTTAACTTAACACTGTCCTAATACTAAAGTTCATTCAGCCCTAGGGACCATACTAACATGTAATTCTTACAGGCAAGGCCTTAGAAATCCAGGCCTTGCACCCTGTATGCTACAGCCTGACCATATGGGTGTAAACCAGACCTTGTGCATTCATCTCTGCTACTAAGACAAGTTTGCTTTTGTGTTTTGGGGAGAAGACAAGTTTGCTTTTGTGTTTTGGGGAGAATTAAGTCTTTTCGGGCATAATACCAGGCATGAGCAAAGACAAGGATGTCTACTATTACACTTCCTAATTCTTGCACATTTAGTAATCACACTAACCTTTTCCTCACTAGAGCTCCCAGTTTTCTCCTTATGACATTCCTGTGGTTTTCTTTTATCCAGGTTTTTCTGTCTGAAACCATGCTACCTGGAACTAGGGCACCTACTTATTAGACAGCAGCTTGCAAAGCACATGGACCTTCCTTTCCCAGGTTCCTCCAATCCTCTGAAGGTTAAATAAGTTCCCTGCAGCACTCTGTGCTTAATTATGTATTCCACATATGAGACTATTTTTTTTTTCTTTCAAGAGTCATTTAGGTCTCCAAATTCACATGGTTGAGTTTTAATCTGTAAATCAGTCACACATGCATCAAATTCAAATGGTTCAAATTACTCTTGACTGCACATTAGAAAACAAAACAAGACTTTCTCAGAAGGATCTCTCTCTCCTCATCCCTCCCTGTCCTGCCATGTTCTTCCCTCCCTACCCTCCTCCCGCCCAAGTAGTTACTGTGTTTATCAAGTTCGTCCATCAGATTTTTTACATTAGAATCTGTTTATTATGTTAGGCCTGTGAGGCTGCATTTCTGTGGGGAAAAAAAAAAAAACACCCTTTAAATTGCAAGTATTTTAGATTGTTCCTTAAATTTATGCCATTTCTTGCAAGCTTCTCTTGCAAATCCAGAAAACTTACAGGTCCACATTTCTTTCATATCTATTAGATAACGAGTGCTCAGGAGATAATGTGGGTAATTAACAGAGCTATAGATTTGGCTGTAAAGCTAGGAAAATATCAGGTTAGTGTCAAATTAAAGTAGAAATTTCCCAGCGTTTTGTCACAACAAAAAGAATTCATTAGATTTCATTTTTATATCTTCTTATCCACTACAGATATATTTTATTTAACTTCCTGTTATTCAGTCTTCTTGCTGATCTTTTTTATCTTCATTTAAGTCCAGCTTAAAATGCAGAAACTATTGAAAGATCATAATTTAAAATGTTAAAAGAGAATGTCTTTTCATGCAAAAAGGAAATACTCCATTTCAAGTTCTTTATAGTTTTCACCAAAATATAGTTTTATATTCCTGTTTCCTGTTTTAAAATACATTATTTTCCTCATTTCTGAATAGCCTTCATTTCCTTCCAATGTTGCTACATCAAGATGGCTGGAAGACCCCCCACTTAAAACTGCATGCATAACAAGACATCGAATTTGATCATTTAGAGGTTGTTAGAGACATAGTTACATTATCCAGTTATGTTTTGCCTAATATCTTGAGACATTAGTTGTGAAAAAAGAATGCAGAATGAGACTATCTATATGAAGAGATGAGAAGGGACGTCCAGGAGACCCAACCTGGGTGCTGATGACACAGTTTATCTTATACTGGGGTCTCAACATGTGATAAACATACTGTCAACCTCATACCATTCTACATGCAGAGGCAGCCATGTGAAACCCACACCACCGTTTGCATCAGTTCACCATAATGCTGACAAGCTTGGTCAAGAAACCAAAGAATGTACAAACTTGGAGACGTGGAAATTCTCTCAGCTCATCCAGGTGATTCCAAGGAACTCAGGGGGTCCCAAGGTGGCCCTCAAGAAAGACAGAAAAATATTTGGTGAAAATATGTGCGCTACTTTGTACATCAAGCAAGGATGCCACGTCTGCCTCTACTAGGGTTTGGAAAGAGGCTGTTTGTATACTTTCATCTTACAAATATTACAGTAAATGAGATTTCTGTTCTGCAACCTACCTTATGGGAATATTGAGCCAACTTGACAGGGAGCTCCTCGGAGAAATCCCCTGGACCAGGGTCCTAGAAGGAAAGGGCGTCCAGGAGAGCTGGCTTATCTTCAAGCRMCACTTTCTCCAAGCCCAGGATCGGTGTATTCCGACCAGTAGAAAGTCAAGTAAGAGGGGCAAGAGACCTGTGTGGATGGGAAAGGAGCTGCTAGGGAAACTTAATGAGAAGAAGAAAGCATATGTTAGGTGGAAGAAGGGCCAGGCCAC
>PTEX01000008.1:7046234-7157806 GCA_003342815.1 Eudromia elegans
ATATAAATATCTCAAGACAGGGAGTGAGGAGGAGGGGGCTGGCCTCTTCTCAGTGGTGGCCAGTGATAGAACTAGGGGAAATGGCCACAAATTGAGGCACCAAAAGTTCTGCAGGAACTTGAGGAAGAATTTCTTAACGGTGAGGGTGACAGAGCACTGGCACAGGCTGCCCAGAGAGGTGGTGGAGTCTCCTTCTCTGGAGATCTTCAAAACCCGCCTGGACATCACCTGTGCCACATGCTCTAGGGGACCCTGCGTGTGCAGGGGGGTTGGACTAGATGACCTCTAGAGGTCCCTTCCAACCCTAGCCATTCTATGATTCTATGATTCTATGATTGTGGACAATTTGCAAAAAATGAATCATAGAATCACAGAATCTTTAGGCTTGTAAGGGACCTCTAGAGATCATCTAGTCCAACCCCTCTGCTCCAGCAGGGACACCTACAGCACATGGAGATTTTAAGATTTTGGAGTAACTATACCAAGAATACGCTATGGAAATCCAGTTATCAAATTGCTTTTTATCCAATCAGGAAATATGACAGGATCTATGATCTGCACCATGTGTTTTTTTAGTACTCCCAAAGAGCTAGTTACAGAAATAGCTATGACTTAACAGCTATTTGCCACAAAGTGCAAATTTAAATACCAATTGAATTAGTGAAAATCATTACCTGCACAGAAGGCAACATTCACAATACAAATAATTTCCTACAAATTATTCGACCTGACCTAATCTCTGTTATTGAAACCCAGCAGTTATCTTTTCCCTCCAGGCTACTACTGTCTAATTGCAAGCTGACCTTGAGGTATAGGAGCTAATGGCAGCAGCTCCACAAAGGCCAACATCAGCACTGGGGTGTGCAGCACCACAGCAAAGCAAAGCCATGGTTTTAACTCAGCTGTCACGCTGTACCCCTTTCCAGTAGGTTTTTTTTTTTTTCAGTTTTAGCACCTCTGCATTAGGCTGCTAATACATAAACTGCTGCTGCTTACTGATCTGGTTTCTATTCTGGCTGCACAGGAGAAGCTGTTAGAAATCACTTGCTTGAGCTAATGCTTTTTTGCCCTGTGGGAGCTCAGTGCCAATCTCTCTTGGGTCAACCATGAGCCGACCAAATTCCTCACTCATCTTTTGCCCCAGACCTTTCCCTTATTTGATCCGAAGAAGCACCTGAAAGCACCTAATACAGTGACTCAGAGACGGGCAGCCTGAACCGTGAGCAAATGTGACAGAAAAGTGTTAGCTAGGCGTGATCAGAGCAAGCCTTGACATTTGTTATCCGTGACGGCAGCTTGGTCGCATTGGCTGCTGCCTGGGGAGATGGTTACTCAGTAAGCGCTGGGCCTGATCACGGAGGAGCATTGGTTCCCATGCAGGTGGAGCACAGACTTTCTCCCACACAGAGTCCAAGCACGAGGGTGGGCTTTGCTTGAGAGCCCTGTGGAGAGAGGACTTTTCTCCTCCGCATTTCCCGAGGTCTGGGTGTGAGGCCCACCCAGGGCAGGGAAGCTGCCGTGGGGTGAGCAGGGCTGTCACAGTCCAGCATAGCTGGGACTCGGACGCAAGGGAAGCAGGGAGGGAGCTGGAGCCAGGGCAGCCACTCGGGACTTCCACGTTCACGGCATTCCTCCTCCCGGGGAACTTCTTGCTCTACGTGCAGAGCCGTGGCGGAGAGGAGCCAAATCCTTGGCTTTCCTTTCAAAGGGGGTGGATTTTTGGCAGAGTCCAGGGAACAACTGACTTTGGAATTGTCCTTTTCCGGATTTTCCTGCACGAGGGAGTGAGTTAGACCACTTCCTTGTTTATAACGGGCTTGTATTTCATCCTCCTTCTGCACAAACAGAGCTATAATAGAAAATAGAAAGTGTCCTAGAAACTTGTTTTTGCATGATGAATTCTGGAAACTTGAATATAAACTGCATTGTATTTCCAGTTTTCCAGGTAATATCCTTCTCTCAGATGCCTTCCACAAATCCAGAGTAACTACCCAGTTTAAGCGGAGCCATTTCAGATTTCTCGAGCGTGACAAAAAAACCACTTGTCTGATTATTTGGTTACATTCAACTCCCCAATAACTTTCTGTTGTACTTAAATTACTTTTCTCGTGGTTCAACAGAATGGGTGTTGCTCGGGGACTGCAAGTCTGTAAATATTTTCTTTGTTAAACAGAAATACCAGCCCCAGTCTTGTCCTCTGGGAATGTGGCACTGACAGGTGTTAGGGTTCAAAGATCAGAAAACAATAGCATTAACTTTGGAATGGACATGAGTTCCTGACCTGCAGCGCGATGAGTGGAAAATTCACTCATCAAAGCCCTGGGAAATTAAACACGCCCCCACTCTTATGACTCTTTCATTCTATATTAATTTTCCTTCACAAAGTTCACTTATTATTGCTTGTTATGAAGCAGATCTGAAGATTTTGTCCCTGGCATTGAATCACATACCCTTTTCTCTATGTGTCGCTTCAGAACAGGACTGCTCAGACTTTAAATAGTTAATGTCCTGAAGGGCTGTATTGATTTAAAAAAGAGGGTTCTGGGTGTATATATTAATGTGTATAAGTGTGTGTGTGTATATGTGCATGTGCAGAGGGGGGAGAAGTCATTCTGCATTAAGAAATGCATGTGCTTTTTTCTTCTTAATCCTGTTCTTATTGCATATTTATGACCATCTGCCTGTAGTTACGCAGTGAAGCCCTGTTGTATGATACCAAGATTATGACAGCTCGGCTTGACAGAGCTGTTCTTCATATCATTAGAAGAAGGCAATTGCCAGAATGTGAGGCCTGCATTGTCTGGCTAGCTCCGTTTCAGACATTATACTTGTCCTCTAGTTCTTTTAGTTTTGCAAAAGGAGTGCTCATTATATGTTATTTGTACATTCCCCTGTGACAACTTCAGGCATTTCATGTGGCTTTGCATTAAGTACAACCTATATTTATCCTCAGATAGTGCCTTTGTTTTTAAAGACTATAATTTAGTCACCAGCATTACTTTATCTGCAGCTGGAGTTTGCTTTTTTAATATTATTATTATTATTTCCCTTCCAAGTGCTTCATCAAACTCATCCCTTGAAGGGAGAGAGGAGTCTGAGATTTGAGTGTGTGTTTGTGTGGGGGGCTGAGAAGGCAGAGTTCCCACCAGCTCTAAAGAGAGTACTCACATGCTGTGCACAGTCTAAACTTGCCTCCTTCCTGGCCTTTATTTGCAATTCAACACCAACAATAATAAAACAAATCTCAGCCAAAAGTTTTCTCTCCAAACTTGGCTGGGGTTTCCCTGCACGGTCTCCTCTGTCCTAGTCCCTTGTTTGTTCTCTTTCAAAGAAACAAACCCATCTCACATCCTAGCTGGAGCCAACAGGATCCACCTGCCAATGTGAAGCGGTTCTGTACTTTTGTGCAGGGTTCTGGTACCTACAGAACACAACACACAAGACACAACACAAGACTAATTAAAATTATTCTCCTTCTTGTGCAAGGTCGAGGAAAGCTACAAAGTTTCGTGTAGTTCCTGTGCCCACAAACTGAGTGCAAAGTTAGAAAGAGCCCCAGGAGTAACTGAGATGTCTGCCAGAGAAAGGCTTATGCAGAGCAAATCAAACTACTTAGCTTATCAAAGGGAACTTCAGCAGGTGTCTGGATCACCAGTTTTTAAGGTACCATGCAGAGACGGGGTATCAGATACTATGGAGATATTTAATCAGGCAGAGGCTTAAGAAGCTTTAATGCCTGGGTGTTAAGGCTAGAGAGATTTATATGGGAAATAAAATGCAGATGTTTTGATAGCAGGATTAGCTGACTCTCAGATTGCTTTATTAAGATGAGTGGTAAGTCCCCTACCCTGTGAAATCTTTTAGCTCCTCCAGAAGCTATATATCTTCATGCAGAAATTCCTGAGAAAATGACATGTAGAAAGTCTAACTTCAAACTAGACTATTCAGAAGTGCTCCCTTATCCTTGCAATGAGATTTGGTCTTCGCCAGCTCACTGCCAGCACCAGTATTACTGGAATATCAATCAGGCAATATGACAGTGTTTCTTTATTCCCCTGCATGACTAGTATTTTATTGCTGATCCCACTTATTAGCCATATCATGCTCCCGACTCCCGGACAAAGAGGCCGAGGTCAGTGTGTTAATAAACTTCAAGGAGAGGTGCCCTGGCGCTGCCCCCACTTGGAGTGTGGTTTAAAAGTGAACATTCCCAGAAAACACCAAGGAAAGATCAAAGGTCTTCGTTATCAGCTGGAGGGCTCAGTGGCTTGTGTTAGCTTTTTACAACATTGTCCCAACACAGATGAGGGATGAAGTGACAGGCCCTGTCATTGTGTCCAGGAATTTTCGCTCCGTGGCCAGATTTTTGACATACAATATGGACAGTGTAGTAGGAAACGAGGGTGCTGTGTGCACTGACACCTTTTCTGCGAGATTAATTCCTTTCCCCCTTCAAAAAAACAAGAAATCTCATGCTGCATTAGGTATCATGAGCACCTCTTCCCACAGCAGGTGTCCTGGCCAGCCTCGTTTTATGCTCTAGCAAAAAGAGAAGAAGTCTGTAAGAGCCCGGACTTCAGGGTGAAATGGCTCCTAACTGACTGGAGGGATTCTCCAGAGTGGGGAACTCTCTTCCCGTAAAAAGGCTGTTTATTTCACATTAAGTTTTAATTTAGCAGAACAATTACTTGCTTTCTTCAGAGAAGGAGAACATGTTCCATGAACAAAGACTGTCTATAACCATTAACTTTGGCCCCACCAGCAAGAGGTCAGGTTTATTTTCCATACACTCTGCCTGCCAGACCTTTTTTTCCCTTGTTCCATTCTACCGCTTTTCATCAGGTCACTCTTATTATAATTCATCCGTGAAAAAAAAGGGAAGAAAAAAATCATTCTTTTCAAGCAAAGTTAACTCAAACATGAACACACAAGAAGGAAATTAAACAGTAACAATCAAATTCAGGATTAAGCTGCTTTGACCAAGAAGCTCACATCTCTATTTTTCTAGGATTTTATCAATTAGCAAGTAAAAAATGTTACCGTTTTAAAAAGATAAGTTCTGATTGGTGATAGCTACAACTTGTGTCTCAAGTACTGCAGTCACAGGCAAGAGAGGCACAGAGAGACTAATCCAAGATTTATATTTTTGACAAAACTTTACTCTGATCAGCCTTGATTTTGGCTTTACATCAGATGACTAGTCCATTAATCACATTTTAAGTAGTCTTTGTTTTTACATTTTCCTTTTCTAATGAGCAAGGGGGAAAGGCCCAAGAATATTTTGTCAATGACAAAGATATAAAGTCCCACATGTAGACTCACTTAACAAAATAAATCTCACAGACAGGCAGATAAATTTATAAGCACCCAAGAAAATGCAGTCTTAAGATTCCTGACATAACCCATGAAAGGAAAGATTATTTTACACTTGATTAATCCCAAACTCCTCAAAGAACAAGCTAGGCCAGTCTGGGTTTTCAGGGCTGTAGGAGTGGCAGCTCTAACTCAGCTCCAAGGCTGGAGATTAGAGTTCACCTTGGTCTGGCAAGGATTTCATTCCACAACTCACTGAAATTAACAGAAAGGCCATGACTTCTTGGAGATGCTTGTGCAAGACCCAGCTGGCTACACTGCCCACTACCCACAGCAGCTCACAGTGTCTCAGGAGGAGCTGTTCTTGGCCTATAAATGCATTTATCTGAGGTGCCAACTGGTGTCCTTCTCATCTGACCTGGAGCCCACCATGGTACTCCCCATTTCAAGGGGCAGGATGTGCCATGAGAGGGAGAGAAACGAGTGAAAAGCAAAGAAAGCTCCAGGCGTTTGCTTGGGCACCAGAGGATCCCCTTGAGCAAAGTTCACCTGAGAGAAGAAACATGGCACCTCAGCACCCAGGAATAGTTCAGCTGAGCAAAACCACAAGGAAAGCCACAAAGAGGAGGCTGAAATAACAAGAGGCAACACGCCCATCACACACACACAAAGCAGATATAGCAACGACACGGAGGAGGTTATTTTCTCAGTAAATAAACCTTAGAAGGCATGGCAAACTTGCCTCCTCCCCTTCAGAAATATGTTGCCTTCAGCCATGGGCCTGTTTTTCCCAAGTATAGTTTGTTTTGCTCGGTTTTGTCTGTTGCTGCAGTTCATTTGCACTTTCTCTGAGGAGGATGTTAAAACACAGACATACACACACACAAACAAAAACAAAGTGGAAAAAATAAACGTTCTGCTTTCTGGAAACCCCACGGCTAAGAAGAGCTAAAATGTCAGCTCTCAGTTTATTTAGAACTGACATGGTGTATGGCTAGACACTGAACACAGCTGAGACCAATTCTATTTTGCTCTTGTTATTATATAAAAGTCTTCTGCAAAGAGAAAATTGGCAGGGCACTGGCCTACCATTTTGGGGTCTACCACCTCATCTTCCTTTGCTGTTTCCTTTCTCGATCCCTCTTCTCCCTACAACAAAGGCTTTCCTTCATAGATTTCACAACCGGTTAAAATGAGCGGGATTGTTCCTCCATTCCCCTCTGTATCAGGATCACTCAACAGGACTGGAGAGGAGGCAGAGGAGAGGTCAGTCCAGCGTTGGTAAGCTCTCATCCCTCGAGCCACGTGTGGCAGAATTCCCTGTATTCCTGCGAGCACAGCGATGATCACTGGCAGAGGTTTCTCTCCTCCTTACTCATTCCTACCATCTTGGCCATCAGGAAGGCCAGCCAGGAAATGCCTCGGGGCAGTGAGGTCTCTGCATCTAGCAAGGCACGGCTCCGGGCCAGACTTCATCCCTGACTGAAATTCTCTTGTCTTCTCTATTGTGAGAGCTATTGACGGACAGGTTAGTGTTAGATGGGCTGATAGGAACTAAGTCCCACTCTACGCAAGCTGTTTATCTGGTAATTAGCTCCAGATTGCTGGGCATGGTGATGCACACGTCTTAGGGAGAGAATGCTCAATGTCTCTCAGGCAATGCAGATGAGGACTCACATCTGCTATCAGGGCATCACCAGCCTCTTCCTGGATTAGCCTGTAGCAGGACCAGGCTAATTTCCTGCCTGCAGCCACTTCTTGTGGGATAAAGTGTTCAGTCACCACCATAGCTAGAGGAAAAATGACTCTTAATCCATTTTTTTTTTGCCAAAAGACTCATGGAAGGAAGAGGCAGTTTCTGCCCCAGAGGACTGAAGAACATAGCAAGGGCTTCCTGTGTCCAGCCATTGCTAAAACACTGGAGAAAATGGAGACAAGGGACTGTGGCAAGAAGGTTCCTTAACAGGCTTTGCTGTCAGAGATCCCCAAAGGCCATGGGAACTGCCAGGGATCACTAACCACCAAGGCCTGCATAGCTCAGTAGCAGACCCTGAAACTTCTCAAGGAAAGTTATTCTGAGAGGTGAAACTGTATAAAGAAATACGGAATTTCCCAGCTATATGCTCATTTCTATGTACTGGACCAGCACTAACACATGCAGTGAGGAAAACATCATGCATCATTTTGAAGGACGGATCAAGGTGCTATATTGCTGCTGGCTGCAGAACCCACCTGCCCCCTGTGAACCTGGAGCTGAGCACTGGTAAAAGGCTGGACGAGGGAGCACAGGAGGGAACTAGTGCATGACCTTTAATTCCACGGCGGGAGGAAATCGCCAGCAAGAATGCAGAAGAAATTAGAGGAATTAACTTTGTTCTGTTAATACTAGATCTGTCAGTCTGGTTCTTTTGGGAAAGTGTGCTACAGTTCCCCTAAACAACTGCCAACTTTAAAAGCCGTTAGCTAGAAATCTGGTCACCTTCCATCCTACTTCTCCTGACCTTGAGTCTTAATTGGAAGTTCTGTGATTCATGACTACACAGCATAATTGCATAAAGCTGAGGAGAAAACCATCCAGACATAACTGGATTTATTCTCCATGTGAGTGTTTGTGCACACACTGATAAGCACTAGGATAATAAGGTAGTACCTTTCAGATCTCTGTATATATTAGTGAAAAGAAAATGGCCCCAGGTGGTTTCTGAAATGACCAGAATCCTGCTCTAAGTCTGGAACTGTTAATTGTTAACTACTCAGATAGGCTTACATTCCTTCTACTTCACAAATTAAACCCACTTGTCATCTGTTATTGATTTCATAGCTTTAACATTCAGGGAAGGAAAACAGACTGGGAAACAGAGAAGGAAATCTGTGTCAGGATGTGCTTCCCTGTGTATGCCATATAATAAAGAATCTATATATAGGCAATTCCTTTGGGTTTGTCCAGTCTCCTCTTCCTTTACTCTGTCCAGAAAACAGCAGAGGGAGAAATGGTTAGTGTTTTGAAGAGGCAGATGAGCTCTGATGCAAAAGAATTCGTCTCTCCCACTGAGCAGGAGTGGGTCTCCAGTTTCTCTGGGCAGAACACACAGGGCCAGCACCAAACGTAACCCCTAAACAAGGCAAAAGCCTCAGATGGTTTTTGGGTTGCCAGCATTTGCCCTCCCTGTGTCCATTCGTCCCTGTCCTTTCTCCCTTGCTGCTCTTGGAGATGCAGCCTGGGGTGGCTGTGCTGAAGAGGTCGCTTCCTCATCCTCAGCATCAGAAGAGTATTTCCTTCTGAAGGAGGAACCTTCAAGTGTTTCCACTGGATATGGGCCATCAGCACGGGACTCCTGCAGCGACTGCAATGCAGCTGAATGTTTTGAATTTTTTTGTTAACATTTTACACAAATATAACCAGAGTTTCCGAGTTCAGATGGCAAACAACAGCTGGTCCCTCGTCAGTTCCAGAGATCCCCTGCAGCACTCAGGGCGCACAGCAATGCACATCCCCTTTTCACTCTCATGAAGCCAGAGGAGCAATGTTCCAGTCCTGAGGCTCTTTCAGCACGCAAGTCCTTTACATCCACCACCTGATGACTCAGGAGACCTGCCGTGTGGCCTCTCCCCTTTTCCACTTTGCTGCTGCTATTTCTAGATTCCAGTCTCCACTCCTTAAAGTTGCATTTCATTTCTGAAACACACCAGGCAAAAACATAATGCTACCAAACATCATTTTGTTAGCTACAATTTTGTGGAGACAGATTTTGACATCAAATTTGGCCTGTAATTTGATAAACCAAATATTTATCAAACCTAAATGTAATTAGGAATATTTCTGCTTTGACAAAGGGAAGCAGGATTACTCAAACTTCTTCCAACAGTGAGCACATATCCCAGCAAGGATGGCATGAGAGGAGGGCTGATAAATAGAGAAGTGAAATCAAAGAAAATTAGCTGTTAAGTAAAAGTGAAACCAATGCCTCAACCACAGGCAACATAGCACAACTCCAGGCAATGGAAGTGCAAGAGCAAAGAGAAAACATAATGATCGATGTAATGTTGTCTAGCTGCTTAAGTTAACTTATTATTTATAATACTATGTGCAGGATTTATTTTAATATATAGAGTCACACTCTCTGTAGACCTTCATCCTTCCAGCTTATGAGGAATTGCCTTGCTATTCTAGATCGCAAAAATCCCTTAACTAATATTCACTCCTGGTTTTTGGTCTGAGAACATTGTTATTTTTTTATCTTCCTATGAATCTGGGCTTGTTGGGACTGTCTTTATGGCTTGTTGGGACTCTCTTTATGGCTATCCATTTGCCACTCATCCCTGATAACCAACAGCTACAGCAAAATAATTAGCAATTTGATAAAACCTTTACAGAGAACTGACATCCCATTGCTGATCTCATGCAGGTCTAGATTTTGCTTCTTGTGCATGCTCTGTCTGAATGCTTGGCATACACAGGGCCTTGGTATCAGACTCTGGACTTTGTACTGTGCAACATGTATCAGACCGTCTGGTATATTGTGTAAGGAAGGAGATTAATGGGTTAATTTACAGGTATACAGAACGATACCACAATTTCCACCTCTTCTGATTAATCTCAGTTTCTAGTAAGCAGTAAAGAAGACAAGCAAATGGCTCAGGTCGTCATCCTTATTTTTGCTTTCACCATTCACTGCAGGAACCAGCTGTTAGGGAGCAGGTCTCAAGAGAAGAACGTGCAGGAGGAAGGTTATTAGCTTCTGCTGTGTCCTCTAGAGTGAGCCTCCCTCCCAAGGGTTTATTTACTGATTTCACTAATTATGCCTGTCTGGTTTCACTGCTTTACGCTTGCTTGGCTGCCAAGGGGGAGGCAAACAGGTGACTTTCTAGATCAGCAGAAACCCAATGAATATAAGAATAAAACCTGTGGGGTCGTCACGGTGCTGCTCCCACCTTTCAGCTGTCCAACATGCAAACCTAAAGCAAACACAATAACAATGGGTGAGATGTTTGGCACTGTAAATCTGGCACATGCCCTTGAATTTCAGACAGTTTTCCCAAATCAGACTTGCCACGAATCTGGCCTGGTGGCAGTGGCAGGCAGGAGAGCTGCCCCACAGAGGTGAATGCTGAAAGGGCAACGTCACCGCATGTCCTATCTGCAGCTGGACAGCATCTCATTTCTTTACTAGTCAAACAACTCCGTCAGTTTATGCTGAAAGATTAAAGCTTCAGCAATATAGCCTGGTAGGACTGTACTGCTTTCTTAACATAACCTCTCCACCTGCTCCAGCTCCACACTCCTGCCCTCCATCAGCCAGCATTATATCTCCACAGGGCTTTGACCCTATGAAGGGAGACATGCCAGATTCTGTGTACTTCACTCAGGGTGTTGCCTCTGCTGTTGCTTTTTCAAGAGGACACCACTTACCAGAAAACTCACTGATGCTTAAACAGAGAAGTCAGGCAATAGACAGAAGTCTGGAAAATTCATCTCTTCTTCCAATCTTGTGATCTTGTGAAAAGCAACAAAAGACTAAAGTAAATGAGATCAAATAAAGACTGAAAAATGAACCTCAGTTCTGGCATTTCTAAAATCTGTGTGTTGAATTTTACAAATCTATTCACCTTTACAGATGAATCTTTAAACATCCACCTGTATTTCACACTAATCTGCCTAAGAACAGGAAGCAAAGACAAGCTGAGGAACATGCATATCATCTGCTGCTTTAGAGTCCTTTCTGCGTGCAGAGGCAGGGGAAGCGGAATGCGAATGGAAGGAGCAGTTACCCAAATGCAGGAAGGAAAGTCCACTCTTCTGGAGGCCTGTGGAGGCAAGTTAACCTTCTGAGTCAGGGGAAAACCACAATTATAGGGGTTCTCCAGCATTATTTTGCTTTTAGCTGATGCTCATTTTAGTGCTAAAACTGTCTGGGCTGCATTAAGAAGGGCACATGTGTGTGTGCTTGCATGCAGGTGTGCAGAAAGGACGAGGAGAGAGGACAGCCTTCCTCCTGCCTGCAGAGGAGTGTGTCACCATTGACGGGGGCACAGAGGTTATAAATGAGGGTGGGAAACTCATGGCTCCTGCCTCAGCCCCCGCCTCGCAGGGCAGAGCGGGACCAGTATGGAAGTGGTGGGCTGTCACTCGAGCGTACCCAAACAAACCGGGACACAGCCCAGCTGGATCTTCCCAAGGGATTCCCGTTCATACAGACATGTACATACACACTAAAATAAACATGTGTTCAGAGCATGCCCCCTCCAGCCCAGGTTTTGTCTCAAAGCCACAGCAGAGCTCTAGATTAAACGTATATAAAAGTTAGCCCGCTAGATTTTTCCTAACCATCCCAGCCTATCCACTGTCTTCCCTTATCCGTAGGCTGACGGCAGCCCGGACATGTGGGAAGACATGCCCCTGTTTGGCGAGAGAGCTCCCAAGGCAGAGCTCTCTTGCTGGCTTGCCCCTCAGTAAAAAGGCTGCTTCTGCAGGGAGAAGAAACTTCTTCCCTGGCCAAGAAAAGCGCTTCCCCCCTCTGCCATGGTTTGTCACCTGAAGAGCAAGCACCCAGGGAAAGCAGTGGCCCAGAGAGCAAGGATGTACCCCTGCTCTTAGCTTCATCTTGTGCAGGTGGCATTTGGTTTGCTGATGCTGTTTTGTAATATCTGACCCATTTTCTCCCTGATATATATAAAAATACCTAACCCCTACCCTCTGGGTATATTTTTGGTAATATTCTGAAGGCAGTAACCAACAGAGCCATGCTCTGTGAAAATGGGTCCAGGTTTCAACATACACCACCTCTGTCCCATTTCAGAAGAGCTTGCCTTCAGCCCAGTGACTTTCAACATTTAGCCTGAGCTTGTCCGGTCATTTATTTATGCCTTAAAATGACAAGAACTCAAACACATTCATTGATTTAAGAGCTGCAAAGCTGCAGAGCGCAGGGAAGAACTATTGTTAAACGACTGCAAGGGGCATATGACGAAGGGGGTTGTTTGCTCGGTGTTTCGACCAGCTCAAAAAATCACTCCATCACTTTCAATTACAATGCAAGAAACTCTGTCCATTCGTGCCAGTCTGTGAGCATAATGCTAGTGGCTTGGTGGTGAAAAGCTATTCTGAGTTTCTTAAACAAAGCCTTAATGATATATGACTGCCAAAGTTAGCTGTTTCACAGCTGTAATAGCACACTGTGGGCTGCGTGGCAGCCAAGCTGTCTTTGTTGCTGTATTAAGTGAGGTGCGAGTGCCTGGAATGCTGCAGGGAGCAAGCGGCCATCGTGGGTGGCAGCTGCCTTCGGAGTCCTTGAAAGGGTACGCTGTGATAACTTGATAAGGTGTTTGCATGTGCTAGAGGGCATGACATCCACACAGGGCTGGGTGATTAGAGCACAATTTTCTTTGGACGCCAGGCACTCAAAACTGTGTGGAAATTGGGTGGAAAATATGAAACACGGTGTGTTTTTCATGGTGCTCTAATTTCATGAGAAGTAGCTTCCATATTAGTGCTTGATTCAGTTAACATGTTTATGTGAAGCTTGTTATATTCTTTTATGCTGCTTTCAGCTTTACCAATCAGGATATATCAGAGTTAGTTGGAAATTTTGACAATGGGACAATTTAACACTGGGACTTGGGGTGACATTCCCACTTTGGCGGTTGGTCCCTGTAATGCTGGTGTAAACCAGCAGGAATTCCACTGAAGTTATTTCAGTGGAATAACTTCATATGGGTTTAGGGAGATGAGTCTCAGTCCCACTCTTCCCTATTCTTTGAGTCCATATGCAACTAAGCCCTGCAGGTATCAAGACTATGTGACCGATGCAGGTGGCATTCTCCTCTTTCTCCCCACTAAAATCATGCTCATGTGTTTCTTAAACAAATTTTGCTTTATATAAGCCATAGGAGAACCCCTTTGCATAAAGGAAAGACACAAAGTAAGGTCTTCCCATAATGAAATGCCCTTCTCTGTCTCCCATTGAGAGCTGAAAGCCCCATCTCCTCACCTTTAGATGCCACTCTTGCCAGGTTGCTGTGTTTCTAGCTCACCAGTACAAGGCAGAACAACTCATTTTTAAAATAACTGCATATTTCTATGGGTTTATGCTAGTCTGTCTGAGGGAGATTCAGTCACCCCAGTCTGTGGAATTACATTAGCGCAAGGGGGTGAGAAGCAGGACCCATATATAGTGTGAATACTGTCATTCCCCGCAGAGGGGTAAACATGCCCAGCTTCTTAAAATTGCCTGTAGTCAGTCAGCGGTACCGTGCTGCATTTTCCAGATAACTGAGAAAGCTGATTTTAACATGGGTATGCTTTTTAGAAATGGGGATTATGCCATATGACTGATTGGTATTCTGAAGTGAGATATACATCACACAGTGATACAGTATTTTAAGACTGTATTCTGCCCTTGATGAACAAACAGAACACATAATATGAACAGGATTTAGCTCCAGTTCCTCTTGATGAAACCTTGTAGTTTATGGATACAAGTTGGGTTTTTTTCCCCCCACATTTGTCTAAATTCTACTGGTGTTATTGAGTTATGAAAGCTTATCCAGAAGTAAATAAACTCTTTAGTAATTGAGCTGTTATGAAGGATTAACTGATTTGATTTTATAATCAAACTAGGGATCCAAGCCAAGTATGTTTAGTTCTGAGATAAACACAGATACTGAGCACGTTATCGATTTCAGTGCACCATTTCCGTGGTAAGAACCCAAGATGAGCGATTTGGACTGCAGTACATGTGGCTTGTAGCAAAATCTGTAGTGCTCAGACTTGATGAGGCAAAAGCATGTACTATCTTGCATGTATACTCGGGTTTCTTATTCTATTTTGCTAACAGAAAATACAGAATCCTTCTCTCCCCTCTGAGAAGTCTCCAGCAAGACAGGATACTGCAAACTCCAGCCACTGGTAGTTTGCTCCTTCAGGCTTCAAAACTTACAAAATGTCACTCTCTGTATCACACGTAAATTAGGGCCCAACCAATCACATCTAGATTGTAGGTACTTTTCTAGATCCTTGGCTAGAGATTCTCCGTGACTGCCCAAGATCTCATTGGTGGTAACTTGCAGTAAGGGCTTCTAAGCAAGTTACTGAAGGGTAAAGCAGAGTGTGATCTCATACCATTAGTATCATGTAGTATCTTACTCAGTCCTCATGTAGAGTAATAAAAGCAACTCCATATTTACTGCAGGCTTTTATGGCACATGGCTATAAAAATTCACATCTGTCGTTACCTTCCAGGACCTTATTGTTACACTTGTAACCTGAATGCCTTTCCTAGTAGTTCCCCAATCTTGTTACTGAAAATGCAGTGTAATGGGTTCTGAGTGCCAGGTTAATTCAGGATGCTGCAGAGAGGGTGTAGCTGAAGATCTTGGACACAAGATCTTTGGATGAAAGCATTCAACCTGCCTTCCTCCTAATGTGTTCTTGCTGCAAACAGATTGTGGTTGCACAGTTGTGAAGAAGCCCTGCATTTAATGAAACCGTTTCCTGCTTCCTGAAACTTCTTTGGTTCCAATTGTAGATAATCTGGTACATGAAAAGCATACATTGCAATTGCATTTTCATCTCACAGGCACGATAGCTGCATTCAGGAATCACCTGATTTAACAGTTAGTTAACTTTTAACAGGCTATTTACAAGTAGAATGGCAAGTTCCAGCAATGCATTTCTATTGATACACACCAGAACTTTCAAGTAGAGTGGAAAATACCTCAAGAACTAAAAAGTCAGGATGCACTAAATTACTTCCCTCTTAGTAGCTTCAGCAGTTCCATGCAGCCATTCTGCATCTAACCAACACCATAAATTCAAATGATTTCTTCTTCTACATGACCGGAACACCTGACCTTGCAAGCTCCACTGCACCGTCCTACCCGTGCACCGCACCTGCGTCACGACTCATGTGCTTGTTTATAGTCTGCCTCTTTCTTCAAGAGTCAGAGGTATGATGGCAGGGGCAGACACTGAGTTTCAGTGAGTGGCTGGCAGGTCTCCCAGGGCGTTCAACCCTAAGTTAAAGGTACACCAAGACATGAAAAGCTATTTCTGCTCACTGCAACTACTAAATTATTATTATTATTATTAAATAGAAGCAGTCAATTTTTATCCTTAGTAACAGTAAGAGGCAGTCTGAGGATCAGCAGTTCAACAGAAGTTCAAGTGGTTACACACTTAACATGCACATGGGACCTGAGATGTGAGACTGCTTAGAAGTGACAGGTAGACTGAGAAATCAATAAGGAGGTGATGAATCTTGGGTGCATATTCGATTTATACATTAAGCCAGCCATCTGGGAACTATTTAAATCAATTCAAATCATTCTGTCAACAGATGAAGATAGCAAGTAATCATTTGTGGTATGGCTGCTATTCAGGGCACAGTTGGGTTCCTGTCACATGTAAAACTTCATTTTGAATTTGTGGGGAGAGGCATGAGCAGAAAAGTCAACCTTCTGGGAATTTACTTTTTTAATAGCCTGTGAAAAGCCTAAAAGGAGTGCTGTAGCAATCCTCTGCTCTCTGATGGCTTTCCCTTGGCCTCACTCCCTGAACAAGCCAGGTGGCTGTGGGAAAGAGTTTCATGTCTCTTGGTTCTACATTTAGACATAGTCAGGGAGCAAAAGTGATGCTATAAAAAGTTTTAACTTCAGTGAGAACTTTACATCTGCCTCTTATCTTCTAGGATCCTCCAGAGTGATGCACTTCCTGCCGGATCCCCCTTCTCCCCTCACACGCGTGCAGGAGCTGTGCAGAGCCTGCAGCAGCAGAGGCAGTGCCCCAGCCACGCCGAGCTCATTCTGCAAGCTCTGCACCTTGGGTGGACACAACACGTACAATCTTTCCCACCAGCTTTCGAGTAGCTTTTTGTGTTGTACTGTGAAGCCATTGGACTTTTGGGCTTGTACTGTTTCATTTAGCTCTCAGAATAACTTGCATTCATCCCAATGGCAGGATTAAACATGATACACTATTAGCTAACCATGAAAATGTGTTAAATGTCCATATTATTTTCTTGTATAGGGATGTTATTAGAGTGCTATGGTCAAGCAATAACACCTTCCCTTGACCTAGGGACTGTGTTGTTGCCCCCACTAGGGCTGGTGTTCATGTGTTGGTGCTAACATGGCTGTTGGAGTGTGAAGCAACTCTGGCACGTCCTTTGGAAGAGGGCAGCTACTTTCTCCACTACCACCCCTGCATCAACGCAGATAAACATTGCTTTCACATTGCTTTCAAGATCTACTGGAAACAGAGATGGGGAGAGGGGAAGGAAATTTTGCTCCCTGCTGGAGCAGGGGGTTGGACTAGATGATCTCGTGAGGTCCCTTCCAACCTCAACCATTCTGTGAGTCTGTGCAATGAATGTGACCACAGTTAGAGAAATAATAACAGGCTCAGGAATATTACATAATGACACTTAATATTTGTATTCAACATCTGCCAAATAAACAAACAAACAAAAATCCAAAGACCTCCACAGACCTAGCACTAAGTACTCTTTCTTCTTGATAGTAATCTCACAGGCACCTGCAGCTGCTGAGGCAAAAATCAGTTTACAGTGTCTTTTTAAAAAATAAATTTTGTCTTTCTTGTCATTTCTACTTCTTCAGGCACATAAGTTTCTTGTATATTTCTTGCTGTATTCACATTTGTGCTCGTCTTCCAGCGAGGAGAGAATCTTCTTAAGTCTTCAAAATAGTGGCTGCAATAAATGTAATTGCAAATGAAATATTTTTTATCACCAAAGAGAAAATCATTCCAGTCACCTACAATAGCTATGTTTCAATATGGGTAATTAATTTTCACTAAAAACTTAGTTTATATAAGACAGGATTTTTCAGTTAAGTGGTTTGGTTGTGACAGCAGGTACTATTAAATATGTGCAGTTTACCTAGTGAGAAAGTAAAAGATATTCCTTATGCTACTGTTTAGATATATATGCAATAGCAGAAAATAAATATGTAACATTTCACAAAAGTGAAATAAGTGAAGCTACTTTTTTATATTTTATGAGAACTTCAGCATAAGAGAATAATTGTATATCAAAATATGATAAAAAATTTCTTATTTGTTATTGCTATCCAAATAAACAATCCCAAGGGAAGTCTGGGCAGAGGCTTGCCAGAACACAGAAGGAAAGAATACAGAGAAACTTCTGGTAGCCCAGAGATATGAATTTATGTTTATGGGCCTGGCTGAAGATAATCTATTTAAAGAAGGCATCTGGTAGTTAAGTACGAAGTGAGATCATCCAACTTCAGGTATGCAGAAAGCACGGCAAAACAGCCACGGGGACTTGTGCTAAAGCACAACTTCCCTAGGGGCAACAGGATTCTTATTTCCCAGCGTGAGGGAGGGCAATATTGTCAGCTGGACATGTGTAAGCAAGCCAGCTCCTTTCCCCATTGTCGAGCACGTTTTCAAAGGAAGGAGGAGAGAAAAATATTGTGTTCACGAGTAACAACTCCAGTTCCCTTGTTACGCAGCGTATATCACTGTACCAAAAGCCAGAAACTGCTAACCTAAGGGGCCTGGAGGGACAGATGTGAGATGTTTAGTCTTCATAAACCTTGTTAAAGCTTAATCTTCAATGTTCATAAGCTTGTACATCAAACACATGTTTCTTTGATTGCTTCCCATCCTAGAAAATGTGTGTTAAGAAAGATGCCTGACTTATTTATGACTAATAGCAAGGGATGTGTAAGTGGCAAATGTGCTGTTGCTGTGACTCCCATCAGCTTCAGACATGAGGCAGAGATGCCTGAGCTAGCCCGGCAGGAAACGTTGTCATTTAGTGGTCTGAAAGTAGCATCTTGAATTTCAAATCCCTCCTTGAGAATCGTGACCTTCCTGGTACTTCCATCAATCTGCTATATGCTGATGGCAGAGAAGAAATTCAATGCGAAAGCTACAATGGGCTGGGCAGAAAAGAAAACTGCTATCAAGTGAGAAATTTTATTATTCCTCCAGACAGAGTGAAAAATGGTACTGTATATTTTTCTCCACATGGAAGAAAATATTTATTTCTAAAAGTGGAATTGAAATGGTCAACTATCTTTGATCTTATCGTAAGCATCCATTACACAATGTGTTGTAGAGAAATGAAAGTTGCCATGCTGGCATAAAATGTTCTGGTTTCTTGAAAATGAAGCATTTCTCTTGTTCCCTAGAACTGGCAGAATTGTCATTCCTATGGAGTTCTCAATTCAGTGCTGCTTTAATACCACTCTCAAATGGGAAAATATTCAGAAAATTTTCAGTCATGCTTAATCATCAATATCTCCCATTGATTAAGGATTCTTTGGCTCCAAGGTCTTGTGGCATTTAATATACTATCATCTGAAAACAAATGCACACAAAAGAGATTAATTTGTCATCTAGAGGCGTTTCATACTACCAATTCATCCTGTCACTCCTCTCCTTCAGGTCTGTCATTTATTTCTCTTTATAGTATTTTATACATTGAGCACTTCTGGAGATGGGATGCTTCTCTTACAGACCAAGATTTCCAAGAGATGGTGGAGATTTCCAAGTACTGTGGAGAGCAAATGGCATATATCTTAGCATGATGAGATTTTCAGTAGGTTTTCTGTACTTCAGGACAGATAAGGTAGCTACACCAGGCAAACAAAAATGAAAATATTATATTGTATTCAGCTCTGCAAGTCTTAGATGATCTCCGTTGCAAAACCAAAACAAATTCTCAGAATTTGCTCGGGCTAAACAAAAACAGCACCTGTGATAATTTCAACCATGTAAAGACCCTATTCTGCTAACATAAGGAATAGCCACCTGTGTGAGAGGAAGTACTGTTTCTTGCAGTCTCCAGAAGAGATGATTGATGGCAATCCCTGCAAGAACAGAAATTTGCTTTCAGCCACAGCTACTTGTTTTAGGAGATAGTAGCATTTAGCTGGCCAACATCAGTGCTATGAAAAAAAGAGCTTGCCCCGCAGTGTGTAATAATTCTGCACTGTTTCTTAATGTGAGTCAGGCGCATTCAGATTTCTGGCGTGCACTGATGTTCTCCCAGAAGGTCTATTCTCAGCTCCCTGTGCAATGAAATAAGAGCTGTGCATATGTCAGTGTATTAAAGGTTCTGCATGCTGTGAAACCCAGTTAAGGAAGTTTCTCACAAGCTCCCCATGATTTTATATTTGGAGTTCCAGCAAGTCTGCAGTGGCACAGGAATCTGATGAGAAGCATGGCTTTGATTTTAGCTGACAAGGAATGGAGGTTTAAGCCAGATTTCCATCTTTTTAAGCATAATTTAGCAGATCACTGTTCACTGTTGTTATTTCAATGCTGCAGACTTTAAGAGCATCAAATCAAATATTAGAGCTACACAACTATGAACTCTTACTGGAATTCAAAACACTTCCAAGCAAAGAAGGGTGAATGTTCAGGATGATGTTGTAGTACAGATCACAAACAACAGAGTATAGGGTATTATCTCACAGACTGGTATTACAGACAGCATAGATACTTATTGGTCACCTTGAAATAATGTAAGCATCCAACTTCAGAATTTCACTTTAATTTCTGGTGTTGATTAACAGTTCATGCAAGTATATTTTTCCCAGAAAGATCTTTTCAACTGAACAACAGCTTGATTGACCAATATGTGTTAGAAGACCATTGCTCCATGTCAAAAACACTCCAGTGTCAACTGAGACAAAGCTATTGCTATGTGCATGATTTTGCTAGCATTTAATAACAAATATTTATAGCTCCTTCTGTTTATCTGCTTCTTCAGCCTCATTGCATCATGTGGTGGAAGACTCTGCAATATTAGCACTGAAAACTGAAAGGATTCATTCAGAGAAAGATGTGTCAATAAAGCAAAATTGTCATCATGCTGCCCTTTGATATCCCTCAAACCACCTCCAGATAAGTAAACACTTACAGCTGGGTATCCATTTTTATGTTATCTATTTATATCTTCTCTATGTGGCTTCTGTATCTGACAACAAGAATTTCACCCAGAACCATAATTTCAGGAAGTAGATGCTTGTCTATCACAAAATGTGCAGAAACTTTTTAGGGACAGCCAACTTCCCTGACCATATAAACCTCAGACCAAAGTCCTCACACAGACTTCACAAGACTTATATGAATGAGTCAGAGGGAGACAGAGCTTGGCGAGAGTTTCATAGGATATGAAAATGGTTCCTTAGGAGTCCCATGGCTTTGATTAATTTGTTAAAGTAATGATAGGGAAATGGATACCTGCTCTTGTAAGAGTAGTATTAGAAGCACAGAAACACTTTGATAGTAAGAAGATGGAATAATGAAAGGCATCTAGTGAGTAATATCTGCCCACAGCTGCAACACTCGCAAATGAGATGAAATAATTAATCCCTTTTACAAAGGATTTATCAAATTACTAATCCGTTACAAAGATTTGCCAGCATTTCATATTTGGCTTGAAAGCAAAAGACTAAACTTTCTCACAGTAGCTGACTTTCAAAAAACATTTAAGGTCCTTGAAAATCATCATTAATCTGAAGCCCAGAAAAATTAATGTTGTTTGAGAGACCAAACTCTAATGAAAAAGAATTATTCATATCTGCCTTCTAACTGATTTCTTTCTCAGTATTGTTCAGTCCTTCCATATCAGAAGATGTGCTGGTCAACAGGGTTGCTCTCGAAAAAGCTCAAAAGTTATTAACTACACCCATTTAACAGCATTTAAGGCTTAGAGTAAACTGAATCTGAGTAAACTGAATAAAATAAGACTTCATTCTGCAGTCATTAAATGACTTTTCCTCTGTTTCATCTGGAGCAATCAATAATACAACCTTCTTAATGATCTGTGCTTTCTCACTCTAGCATCTTACACATTTGAAAACCATCAAAGTGCCAGAGACAGTCATAAGAATTAAATTGAATGAATTGCTGCACACTAAGGAGCAATGTGTATTATTAATCAGTAATATAGACATCAATTATATGCAATGAGGAGCATATCCTGGTCACTTTATATATGTGAACTGGATGAATTTAGCAGTCAATACTTTGCGAAATCTGGCCAACAGTGAAGTCTAGATCAGAAGCATTTTGTCAGATAAAATGGATTAAAACTCATTAACTGGACTGTAGCTGCCAGGCATAATATCTCACTGTACTTTGAACAAGCACTTTTCTGCCTAACAATGCCATAAACAGGGTGGTATTTTACTTTCAGAGTTAATGAAGTAGCCTGAACAAATACTGAGAGGAGTGTACTATTATTTTTGCAGTCATTTTATTAATGAAGAAACTTCAGCAGTATTTAAATGACTATACCAAATCACAAAGGACAAATCCATAAGATGCAGGCTGTGTTCACATGGAAATGTCCCTTGGTTTCTGCCTTATGCTCAGGTAAGTGGACTTCTCTCTAAAGTTATTTAATATTCTTTGTCCATCTCTCCCGCTTACAGCCCTTCAAAAATATCAAGAATAGACAGAGGAGAATAAGCAGAATATGCTGATTTGCTTTTGGATTCCAGTCATTGTTATAAGCTTTATCCACATAGCTTTAATTTCCTACTTATGCTCTACATGAAAAGAAATTATAAAATGCACCACTTCTATTGGAGTAATACAAAAAAAACATTCCTCTAGAGCTCTTGATCATCAGTGGGATGTATAGCCTTGTGTAAAGCTGTTTACAGTCCATCCGAAAGGGGAACAGAGAACAGAACTGAGTCATATCAGGCAGATTCATAAAAAAAGGTCTAAAAATCAATTTCAGAAGGCATAATACAGGAGCTAAGCTTACTCCCAGGAATTTGTGCGGCCAGTACTTGCGCAGCAGATAGCCCCAGCTGACCTTTCTGGCATTCAAACGGTAATAGCTTTGCTGAGATGAACTGGTATTGAACAATTTTCCCAATATGTGTCAGGCAAAACAAGCTCTTAGTTGACACCATCTCTGCATGTCTTTCTTCATCTTACAAGGCTGTTGCGGAAGCATATGAACTGAAACCAGTTGCAAGGAAATGCCCTGCTGCTTTTGTTCGAATTCCACTACCTCCCTCTTTCATTATATCTGAATAATATCTTGTTCTAAACCCATCCAATGGGGGATGGGAAAAGTAATTAACCTTTAAAACTTCAGTGCCTAAGTGGAAGTGGTGTCCCCTTTCTCCTTTCATGATCACCTCAAATGCATGCCATTGCAATCTCTTTAGTACATCAGAATTTATTTCTAACTCACTCAAATGCAAACAACTTCAAAGACAGGTAGGATTCTCAGTGCCAGCAGTGTAGTTATTTCTCAGTTGTTTGCAAACCCCAAGTGCTTTAAAGCAAAAGAATTAATGGTTAACTGCCTTTGAAATCTTATGTTGCTTAGGGTATTGCTTTTATCAGATATAAGACAATGCTGATATCATTTCAACACAGCAGTTATCTGACCTCTGTCTGAAAACAGAAATCACTATTTTTCTTAAAACCTCAGAGAATAAATATATTTCCCCCTGAAAAAAAAAATGTACATGATGCTTAGCCTCAGTTGCATCCCTAGACACAAGTCCACCGTATGTTTTCTCTGTTTTTATTACTGCTATTTTTGTATTTTGGCAAATGCCAAAATAAACACTTACATTTTTGTCCTGGTAAGGTTTGGAAGTGGCAGAAGCTGATGCTAACATCTTCTGCCTTTGGAGCAAATTAACAGGGTCACACCATGGAAAAAATTGATCTACTGTGAATTTAAATATACCCACTGTGCCATATCCATAACTGTTACTTGATACAAAGATAAACACGAGCTTCCTGACTCTGGGACATGCTCTAGAAGATAGTTTCTGTGAAAGTTGAGTGCACTGAACCCAAAAGATGGTCAGTTTTTTAATAGAACTCTATTGCAATTCTGCTGTCACTTGCTGAACAAAAAGGTTTGAAGGAATAGGTACCTATTGAAAATCATCCAGGGATAAAAAACCATGTTCTCTATCCAGGATAGGCCATGCTGAACCATGGAAATTGCTCATCTGGGGCAAACTCATGAGCTGGTCCTGCGTACCACCAGCTTGTGCGTTCATCTTCCTGGCATCGGCCTCTGGGCGTCTGAGGGGACTCCGTCCAGGCCTCAGTGGCATCTACAGTTGTAACCACTTCAAAGGCAGTAGAGGAAGATTATTTCCATGGCCGATGGGCTAGTAGCAGCGAACCACAGTGGGTATTTGAACATTGGCAGTGACACGAAAGCTGGGCAGAAGAGCTTAACACCTGCAGTAGCTCCTGTTGAATGGAGTTACCTTGGGAATGCAGGACATCATGAATGCAGGACTTCACGTTGCTCTTGAATTACAGGTTCAAAAACATGCTGTTAGCAGGGAACAGAGCTGCCCACCACCATCTCTTCCTGGGATGAGATGATCATAACAGCCATATCCACAGCACTCCAGTGACAGCATATTAATATCCATGTGGAAGCATCAGCGTACCTTTTAGTAATCATATCTAGGCAGCACACACAGCTTTCCATTAGCAGATCACAGAGAACACTGTAGCACAATGTCTATCCAGTCAAAAAGAGCTACTGCTAGTGGGCTAAGTCTATGATGGAGCCAGGAATAGAGCCAAGGGAGACCAAGTTTCCTGTAACCCCGGCTTCCATGCAGGACGTTGCCTCCGTTATCTGGGATTCAGCTGTGAGGGGCAGATGGAAGCAGAGTTCATGCATTCACTTAGAGTTATCACCCACATCCTTCCTTTCTCACTGAAACTTCCATAATACGCCTAACAACAGATTACTGTGCTTCACTTCTAAAGTGTTTGTCTACGGCTTAACAACTCCTTATCTTCAGTTTACAAGATCCCTACCTGCCTTATCGTGCGGAAGGATGCTTACAGCAACCTTTTATGGGAATCCCGGGGGCTTCCTCCCACGCAGAGCTGGGTGCATTTTGAGGGTGAGGCTGTAAAACACCCAAAACAACTTGCACCGCAGTTCTCATATTGGGGACCAGTCCCTTGGCTCTCAGGACCTCACCCTTCCTCTGCAGATAAACAGGATGTGGGTCTAGGGTTGCAGGTAGGAAGGTGAATCACCACCGCAGGTGGTTTGGCATTGGGCCGCAAGGTAGAAAAGGCAGCTTCCCTCCCACCCTGTCGCATGGCAAATACCAAAAGGGGGACAAGTGCGGGGGCAGCAGCGTGAGGACCCTGTCACGCGCAGGCCCATCGGGGCACGAGCGCCGTGCTGACGCCCTTTCCAGGCTGTGCTAACCCGTGCTCTCCGCGGCCCCCACGCTGCCCCCCTTTTCACCTTGTGCATCTTCCACAAAGCCAGATGCAACTTGCCCTGCTCTGTGTGAGGCCAAGCCCCACATCAGAGGAGACAAGTGCTCCCTGCGGACCCCCTTGCAGGGCAGCGCAAACCATCCTCTCAGAGGGGATTTTTCAGTGCCTTGACCATGCCAAAATGCCTCAGCAGATTCCCCCTCCTCACTTCTCTGCTGAACTAATTATGTTGTTGCTGTTGTTACTGTTACTGTTGTTTTCAGGGAAGCCATGGAATAAACTAGATAATTGAAGCCATAGAAGTGGCAAATGTCCCGTGTCCTATTCACCTGCTCTTCCTGCCCTAGGAAGGATGTGGGTTGATCTTGAGAGGAAAGGCATCAGATCAGTTCTGTTTCTTTCTTCTTCCAAAATCAGCTGCTAAGTGAAATAACAAAGTGTGCACAGGAATACTAACAGAGCTTTGTTTTTCCTCCTCGTTAAAAGCCAGCAGCTGCTTAGTGTTTCACAGAGCAAGATAAGCAGTGTGACATTTGTGGCCATTCACTTGCATTGATTTGTTTTAGTTTATTGTGTTCTCAACTGAATTTCTTAATGCTTTGGAACTGGAAAAAAGCCCAAAGAATATCAAAGCGATAAAATTGTTAAGAAGAAAAAAAAATCAAGTAAACATTTTGTGAGTTAATAGTTCTTCTATAAAGTGGCTTTGCTGACAAGAGAATTAGAGCAAGATGATCTTGGCAAGCAGGATGTTGTGTTAGCTGTGCAAATTTTTTATTTGCTCATATCCAGTCCCTTAACGGTTGGGTGGGATCTTCGTGGAAAGAATCGTTTACAGGTTAAAAAAAAATGACTTATTTTTAATTGCACAGAATTCGAATGGAAATATTTCAGTATTCCAGACCATATTTTTCTTAACTTCTATCTCCAACTCACTTTTGATTTTCCAGACTCCTTTATTACTATTATTTTATATTTTGCCAGATTCACTTCATTGATTCCTTCTTTAGGACAGATCTGAATTCTCCTTTGGCATTTCTTTGTTATAAATAAAGCTTGTGGGTGAGAATGAAAGATGTCACATCTTCAGTCGTGGCTTTAATTTTGGACCCCTCATGCCGTAGTTAACATTCCTGGTTCAGTCCCTGCACCTCGGTGCATCCCCATTGCTCTGAGTTTCACAGAGGAGGTGAGGACACATCTCTACAGAGCTTTGACTGCACCTTTCAGAGACAGACTCTCAGTGCCCTGAACATCGCACAGGACGTGCACAGTCTCTAGATGGGCTGAGCATCTGCTTTGGCAAGCAGTGCTTAGGGGAAGCATGCAAACCAAACACCACCTTTACAGCATCAGCATGACCAATGTCTGCACCCCTAGCACACATGCAGTAACATGCTTAGCTCATCAGTCTCAGTCCAGCACCAAGGCAGACTTAATGAGACAGCAAAGATGAGGGAAACCTGAAGAAACCCCATTCCTCTGCCCTTCGTCCTCTTACCGGCAGCCCCTTCATCCAAGCTCCCACCTGAGGAGCAAACACAACCCACTCTATTCCTGCTCACACTGTGGCTGTACTCACTCAGTCCTGATCCAGCAAACACCTTAGCACTTGCTAGTTTGCATCCAACACACTTCACATTGAACAGGTCTCAGCTGTACTTCTCCTGGCATCTTTGAATCAGTAAGACTAAAATTTCTGAGTGCAACAACAATCTACTTCCCCCATAATATGAGTCACTGGAATTAGAATGGGCAGGAGACCAAAAGTAAAAAATCCACAACAAAAAACAACACCCCCCCTGCAATATGCACAAATAAAAGCCCAACCCAGTGTAACTTCTGAGCAGTACACTAGGGTGGGATTGAGCAATCTCTGGCTTCCATGGAAATGCTTTTATGGCCCCTATTTCACCAATGTGCAAGCTGAAAGGGGCCCCATATTTGCCCCAGAGGAGAGCATGGCTCCTGATTATGTTTATCCTTAGCACAGAAGGTTGTTTACAGGGATATAAACTGAAGATGTTTCCAGTAATGCTGCCCTCTCAGCTATGAAAAAATTGCAGACCTCACTGAAACTCTCTTGTTGAATCCCAGTTAATGCACTGGCCTAGCCATTTTCTAGGCTCTGTTTATAAATTCCTTGTTATAAGAGCAGTGGTAAACACCAAAATATATATATATGTTTTGAGGGGATTATTTTCTCCAAGCAAGACCATGTCATTGTTTGTAGTCAGCTTTTGGACTCATGCTTTACAATACCATCTGAAGCATGTCAAAATGGGGCAGAAAAGTACTGCTTATCATTTCATATCATACCAAAAATAAACTTATTGATATGAAAAAGGCACAATGTGAGCTATTTTTTCCTACAGTACTACATACACAGCTCTGCATAGAGCAAAAGGGCAGGAAGGGAGCAGGCTGGTTACTTTGACCCAGATTAAATAGCATTTTTTTTTAGAAAGGAACTAGTGTCACTGGCAATTTCTACTGTGACCAGAAAAAAAGTTGTAGTGCTTACGCATTTCTCCTATGGTAGTGAATAGAGTTCCCCTTCTCATCCTGTCTCCAGTGTGGAAGCTGAGATGATAGTATCTTGTCTTCTCTGCTGCAAAGTACCTCCATCCTCATTGCAAATGCAGTGATAACGCAGTGATTTGATCTTCCATGAGGGAGGAATAAGGGAAATAAGAGAATAAGGGAAAAAAAAGACCTACTAACATAAAAATTAAGTATACATGCAGATGGCTTTAGCCTTATTACATTAATGACCATATTTTACTGTAATTCTGGAGACTCTGACTTACAATTGAGTATGGGATAGTCCCTTTCTGAGTGAAAATAACATGCAGAAAATGTCTTTTACTTCCTACTGACTATAATATCCATAGTGGCTAAAGCAAGAACTGATCTTGTGCTTTGGAACTTAAAATCCTCTGAAGGAGGAAGCAGTGAGTAGAGAAACAACCATTAACTCATAATAAATCCAGTTAAAAAAATTGTATTCGAAATGCTAAGGTTAAAGCGATAGAATATTGCCATTCTGAACTTGCACATGACCAGAAATTGCAATGCAGAAGATAGAGAATTGCTTTCTTCATCTCAGAAAAGGTTTAAAGTGAGATCCTAACAACAATAATTTAAATGCCAGCACCATTTACTAATTTGATTAAAATGTACAGAGGAATTAATCTCATTATGAATATCTTCACAACCCCACCTTTTGAACATAGGAGAACTTCATAAAAAAAAAAAAAGTGCAGAAAATGAAAAGATTCTTGTAAAATTCTTAGATTATTTTCCCTGTGAATATGTGAAGGAGTAGAGCAGATTTCCAAGTAATGAGGATATGAAAATACACAGGATGCAAATTAGTCACCTCACTCAACTTGCTTGTGTTATGTTTATGTTTCTGCTGTTATCTCTTCACATAGTAGCAGAAAGAAAGGAAAAAAAAAACCACAAAGCAATTATATTTAAAGGGAAAATACTGTTTTAAAATCAGTCTGGGTCTTGATACCATGAAGTCTCAGCTTTGTACCAAAACAAAATGAAAAACTAATTGAAGAAACCTTGAAATCTCCTGTGAAATTGAATTCTTGTTTTCTAGCCAGGCCTGCTACCTATAATCCTTGTACCAAGGTAGACAAAATGTTATGAATGTAAGAATGGATTGCACCCAAGTGATCAGAGGGCCAGGAGCATGTAAAGAATAGCCTGTCTGAGCCAAGAGAAAAACCAAGGGATCTTTTTAATGAGAAGTCACCGGCATGTGTTCCCCTCCTCTTCCCTTTGAAGTTTAGGTGATGTGTTGCCCTATTAGAAGTGCAGGCCAAGACAGGTTCTTTGCACGGGCTTCAGAAGAATAAACCCAGGCATCGCTTTTGCTCTCTGTTCCCTGTGCTAAGAAGACAGCAAAAGTAGTTAGCAAGTTTCACTTCTGGTGCTTCTGGGACTATACCACGTCCCAGAGGATTGCATGTGGTGAAGGATTAGGAGCAGCTCTGGAAGCTGATCTGGGCTTATGTAAAGACAACATCTGAGCATGCAAGGACAGGGTTAGGAAAGCCAAAGCCTATCTCCTAGTGACTCTAGAGAGGGACATGGAGGACTTCTACATGCAAATCAAAAGCAAAAAGATTAGGAAGAATGTCAGCCACTTGCTGAATGGTTCAAGAGGCCCTGGTGACACCAAAAAGGCCGAGGTACTCAATGGCTTCTTTTCTTGGTCTTTACTGGCAAGACTGGATTCAGGAATCTAAGATCCCAGAAAGCAGTGGGAAGAAACATTGTTATGGAACAAACAATCCTGGAAAGCATTTCCATACATGTTTAGGACAAGAAGATGTTTGGAAACAGCCACCGTAAGTTAACAAAGTTATGCCTAACCAACACAATAGATCTGGTCATTAAATATATCTATTCTAGTAAATATTTAAAACCTGACTAAATGAGATCCCGAGTTGATTCTGCTTTGAGCGGGAGGGTTGGACTTGGTGATGTCCGGAGGCCCCTTCCAGCCCCAACCATTCTCTGACTGTATGAAATGAACTGAAAGCAGTGTAAGACTTGTCTATTGATAGATTTTGCTTCCTATTACAATGGCTTAGCACCTTTGTATCTTCCACAGTTATAAGAGAGGAAATAAGAAATCTTTCTTAGACAGGATGCAGACTTTTTCAATCTCTGCTGTCCCAGGGTGCCATCAAGAACATTAAAGAAATTATCAATATTCAACACCACTATTTGAAAGTAAGCTTTGTTCATTTAGTCTTCCTGCTGTCTATTGTGCTTCTTTGAAATAATTTTATTAGAAATAAGTACTTTTTTGTTTTTGCAGAGAAAAGAAGAGATTTTGCTTGGTTAGAATAGAGTAGAATAGCCTTTAATTTTTCAGGTCCTATGACCTACAAATTACCTACTTAACAAAAGTGATTGGATTCTACTCACAGCCATCGCATGAGGGCTAAGTAGTAGCTTATTTTAATTTTTAAAAGCGTGTCATTTTGGTGCTTTGCAAAAGTGGAGGAGCATTCATCAGAGAAGATGGACTTTCAGCTAGGATCCTTTTTTTTTTTTTTTTTTTTTTTTTTACAGGCATAAATCAGTTCCAGCTTTAGGACCATTAGATCTTAGGAATGTTTTAAATTCTACCATTTCAAAGATGTTAGAAGATGTTCAAAGACATGTTACCTATGACCTTCCTGTAGTTTCTAAATACTCTTTTTGGTGAAAAAAGTCTTGTTGCAGATGTTTAAGTTATATTAAGGCAATATAGATGCAACAGAGTTAAGAATTAGATTTTGCATTTCATTAACTAACTTCCCAACTCCTTAGTCTCCCACTAAAAGTATTCCTGTTAAGTCAGTTGATAAATATCAGGATAATTCCACTACTTTGAAAATCTGAGAGAAGACACACCTGGCAACAAAACTCTCTAAATTGAAAAGAGTTAAAGTTACAAGCTGTTATTTTAAAATTTGCCTACTCCCACTTCAGTAATGCAGCTTTCATGCCAAAAGAAAGAGATTAAAAAAGTAGATGTCTAAAAAAGACATGTTTTAATAATACCATGTGGAAAAAATAATGGAAACATATTTCTTTACCTCACCCAGATACAGATTCCCAGTCTGGGTTCCCTCTTGGCAAACAATTGACACATATTCAATGTAACCATCTCCTCCTTCTTTCTCCTGCATAATTCTGCCTAAGCACAGCTGGGGCACAGAAGTTTTCCCTGGACAAATCCAACCATAGTCCATCACACCTAACTAGCCAGCATCAGGTATATGCCATATATTCAAAATCTTACAAATAGGAAAACAAACTGAGAGTAAGTCATCACACTTTCTTGCCACTCCTTCTCACCTATTACTGTTGATAAGCAGTTTCTCTTTCAGCAGGACATTAGTTGCCATTTCCCTCCCCTGCCCCAAAGCTGTACAGATTCCAGATTTAATTTACCTCATTCTTGCTTGCAAATATAGCCATAACAACAGATGAGCCCTCCTTACTCTTACAAACAAACCCCTTGGAGAGGCATTTTTCCCTCCAGCTTCTAAGGTCACCACCAGCACTCCATCATAATTACAGCATCACAGGGCTGGCTCTTGTTTCTGCTTTATGTTCTCCTGCTGCTGCTGAAGAGCAGGATTTAGCCTCCTCTGCAGCTGTGGGACTTGGTGCTTCTTCAATTTACAGCTGCCTCAAGGTTGCCCTGCATTTCAGGGCCATCCGAACCTTGCTAAGCAGTGGCAGATGTAATCTCCCTTCCAATGGGAGGGCCTGAAATAGCTCTATACTGGTAAAAGCATCCTTTTAAATGCACTGTATGAGTCAGTGCTGGGCAGTACGTTTCAGTTTATGAAAGGAGTAATGCTGCTCCCTGCAATGGGGGACTAGCCCAACAATATACTCAATGTGTAGAGGTGAAACACAAGACGGGAGGGCTCCAAACCTCATCTATTTTCAGATTTCAGGTCCTTCTCGAGAAGTTCTCCAGCTTCTTGGACATAAGCACATTTGAAGCATGCCGTGGTCCTGGCCAAGATGCTGTGAGCTGGCCCCAGCCCTTCAGCCAGGAGCATTCTCAACCACTGAGGTCAATGCAATTGCAGCCTTCCATCACCTCCGTGGGGGAACGGTCACATCCAGGAGTCACGTGAGAATGGGCACATTTCACATGCATCCTTCACACAGAGGCCTAGCTCCTTTAGGAAGCTCCTTTGGCAGCATAGTTCACCCACACCTTTGCAAGGACAGAGACAGCTGCACTTTGCAATGAAACAAAAGTGTTTTCCAAGTAGCTCCATTTTAAACATATCTAGCCTGAGTGTGAGCTAAGGAAGGTGTGGTATGTATGCACACCCTGGACCTTGCAGCAAAAAAGCTCACTTCAGCTTGAATTTTTAAAAAATCTTGCTTTTTTTCCCCCAGCCCAAAATGCTCTCAATAACAACAAAAAGAGCCCCCAAACCACTCTATTTACTCGCAGAGATTTAAAAAATGCTGCAAAAGCACTTTGCAAACACCGAAGGCTCTAGACTAAATTGTTTGGCAAGACCCAAGGCCTTCAGTGCACTCAAAGAAACAGGCTCTGCGATGATCCCTCATTAAGCACCACCTAACAGTTGGGAGCCAGTTGGAGGGGGCTTAGCATGCATGTAGATGAGGAGGGAGGGACATACGGGAATGAGGTTGTGCAGCATATTTGTTTTGTTCTGACTTCTTTCCAGACATATTTCAGTTTACATAAATATTTGAGGGCTGGATCAGACAGGATTTGCCGCACAATAGTATCAGGAATGCCTTTGCAAAAACGTTGATATGCTCTAAATTAGTCCCGAGGAGGGAGAGGGCAGGCACAGCTTTTGCACGGTATGAGCCCCACTCGGGGTTTAGTCATTCACAGACCCGGGTGACCGTCTCCCCGCCAGCGTCTCTGTATCTTGGCCCGCCTCCCTGTGCGCCCCGTCCCGAGGGTGTGCCGGGAAGGGGGGACCCTCCCAGCGTGGGCGGCTTCCCGCGCGCTTGGAGGCTCTCCCGGCGGAGCTGGCACCGAGCAGCGGATCCGCCACGGGGGCAGAGGCCCGTGGAGGAAGCGCCCTCGGAGGCAGGGCGAGGTGGAGCGGGACGTTTGCAGCCCTGCACACGTGTGAGCAGAGAGCCTCCGTAGAGCAGAGTGTTCCTCTCTTGTCTCGTTTGCAGCCGTGCCGCTTGGGAGGGCTCTGCAGGAATCAGCAGAGGTATTCGGGCTTGTGCAGGAGTGAAGGAGATAATGTTCTGACCCCAGAGCTTAAAAAACCGTTTTCTCAGGCTTGCTCGGGTCAGGTTTCCTCCAGCTCTATCTTGCGAGTTTAAAATGGATTTTCAGGTACATCCTGTTGAATAAGAAACACTTTTTTCGTTTAAAGCATCTTTTAAATTAGACTGTGTTCGTTAAATAAAAGAAAAAGGCGAAATGCAAGAGCCTGCTCCTGGGTAAAGCAGGAAAGGGATCAGAGTGAGATTTGATTGTTTACATTCAATGAAAGGAAAAGTCTGATCTGGAGAGCTCAGATTTAATCTCGGTGCAGATTAAAATGGTGCTATTGTGTTTTGCAGGGCTGCTTGGAAAGGTGAAGTGAGGCTTTCCTCGGACTGCGCCACTGCGGTGTATGCATCAGACTGAGGTGCAGTCACAGCACGCAGTCCTATAGAACTGCACAGCCGGGGCTCCCTGGTGCGGGCAATGCTAGCATTGTCGTCAGCATTCGGAATTTTTACCCGCTATAAATCACCTCTGGACACGCTTGTATTTGCTGGGTTTGTTTGGCCACTTCCTGCTGTTTCCTGTTTCTCCTGCCTGGCTGCAAAGCCAGTCGCACTGTCCCATGGATATACTTTCCCTTGGGAGCAGGAGCTCTGCAGTGGGGTCAGTGCTACCAGATGTACCCTCCCTACCTGTGTGCCTAGGCAGCACCCGCAGCTGGTTGCAGAAACACTCTCAATATGGAAACTGGAGGTGCAAACTTCCAGACAAGCAGAAACATACGTGAAGTCAGTGCAATAGATTTCCACTCCATAAGAGGGACTCCGAGTTTGATTCACAGTAAAACACAACGTCCAGTTAATGGTTCCCTCTTACAGGTGTGTGTCTGATATGAAGCAAGGCCTTAGCACAAGGGGCAGAGAGCTGTTTCATTTAGCAACCCACTAAGCCCCACGTACATGTAGGGGTGAGGTGGCAAGTTAAAACACGTGTGGTGGATATCAGTAGATCTGTGTCTCTGATGAGGTAGCTGCGCTATGAAATGTGATGGGGGCAATACATATTCCCGTACCCAAGGTGGTAGATTCCTTGCACTGACTGAACTGAGGTTTCCTGAAATCAAAGCTGTGAACTGGGGGTGTTGAAGTTGTGGTCATGACTCAGAGGGCCTTTTCCTGCCATTTGGAGAAAGATTTTTAACACTCAGTAGTTTCATTTCTCTTTCAGTACCATGAGGATTCAGCTTCTACCACGTTGGGAGACTTCATTCGAAATTTTGCTAAAATGCTTTGAAAAGGAGAGAGTTGCTACTGGCAGAGCAGGTGATAGATTGGCATAGAGGCTAGGGAGAGGGCACTGCACACGTGGGACAGACAGGCACTGGGTATAGCACCACTCACCAGCCAATGTGCCTACAAGAAGTGAGTGCCCGCTCCCCACACCTAGACTTTCACACATCCTACACATGGCTTTATGCTTGTGGTTGGTTCTGAAAGATGCAGAGTTGGTCATCCCTGTCTGTCCCTATTACCAAATGTCACTTTCTCTCAAAGTAAGCAGAGAAGACCAGATCTCTTCTTTGATCATCTTTTGTTTTTGAAGAATTTAACATGTAAAATTCCTTTAAATAGCATGGAGCATAAGCACCAGTAATTCTTTCAGTTCTGTTATGGCTCAGAGCAGAACAAACAGGGAAGAACATCTGTTTCAAAAAATACTAGGGTTATCCTTGGAGATTAGACAGAAAAAGATCAAATGGAGACACCTTCTCAGTTTTCTTCCCACAGACAGACTTGCCTGATGTTTCAGATCTTTGCTTCCTCAAAATCACTTTTAAAAGAAATAGCAACGAGAGGAAAAGTGCAATCCCAAATGAGCAGATTCCATTTTGGTTGAAGTATATTTATGTCTTCAGTACTTGAGAATGCAGCTAGAGGCTGGATCATGATGAAAGTCCAATCCAAAGTGGACCTGAGAGGAAACATTAAAAAACCACACTTGTCCAAATAATATGAGCTGGATTGGGGAATTCAACGCTAGAGACAAACGGAAGGACCTAATCAAAGCATCTAAAAATTGCAAGTCAAGTCAGTGTTGACCTAGCACTCTGCTTCCTTTTTCATTTTAACTTTGCAGTATCTTCTTGGGAAGGTGAGCAGGTCAAGTCTCTGAAGAGCTCAGAACTTTGCCCTGGATCCTGCCACCTGCATCCTATCAGAAGATGTCACATTAAGCCAAACTTCATAAGGACAACAGAAGGACCAAGGGCCCGGGCACGACTTTGTGCAGCGGAGATCCAGGGGGCCAACGGGAATTCTCCAAGTGCTGCCAGCGGCCCAGAACATCTAATCAAACCGAAGACGGGAGGGAGGAGCCTCGCAGCTGCTGGGCTGACTCATTACATAATGAACATTCCCTGCACTTTTATAACTTCGTCTGATCCTTGGCCCATGTTCCTCACGCATGTTTTATCCCAACAATCCATTTCTGCCGTATTTTGATTTTCTTTTCATGTGTGCTGTGAGTATATAAACACCTCTCTCAGGCAGTTTCACATCGTGTGAAACCAGAGAGAAAATAGATACTAAGCTTAATTATTTGTTAAAAGGCTTTCAGCCAGATGCCTTTCTGACACCCACTACGTGCTGAGTAGGAGGGAGGCTCCCTTGTCCGTAGCTGAAATTGGCAGCTGATGTTCCACACGGCCTAAGATGCAGCAGAAAACAGCGACCTGAGCTAGTCAAGGGAAACTAAAAGGGAGGCAGAATTTTTTGATTAATCCTAGATAGGTAAATTTTTAATTTTCTTTACTTATCAGGGACTGGTTCCTACAGCACCAAAATTCCATGTATGGATCTTTGCCCACCTCTGACAAATCCAGCTGTGTCAACGAGGGAAGTGCCAAGGGAAAGTCCCTTTTTGTGTTTGTGCTTTGTGGACAATGTCCATGTGAAACTAAAAACATGGACAGTTTTCCCTTTCAAGAAGATTTTTCATGCTCTCTCCTTTAGGATCATTCCTCTTGTGGAAGTTAATGAAGAAACAAACTTTCAATAAACACTTAATTTCAGGAACACTCTTCAATTTTATTGACTTCTGCAGATGAATGCCAAAGGTGGGGCAAAGAAACAGGCTGATTGTGGGTATGATCAGTTATGTCAAATCCCACAGTGTTTTACTGAATTAGCCTCACTGGTAATTTTTACCTTGCCTTCCTCTTTTTATTTTGTTATAAAAGGCACAGTCTAGATACATTTTAATTGCACGCTTTGTTATATCCAAATATTTGCTGCTGCTAGCCGCATTCCTCCCTTCCCATTGAGAGATAACACCCACTTCCATACTCTTCCTACATCTGGAAACCCCCACAGATGTTTGCTCTGTAAAACCACCCTCTGTTCCAGCAGCAGAGCGCCTGTAGCTACACTAACAATCATAAATTAAAATAACCTAGGGAGGCCAATGCACGTGGAAGAGCTGCAGAAGCTGGGAAATAATTCTCTGCAGAGATGCGAATGCTTTCATTATGATGAAATGATGTCTGTAGCCAATTTATCTAAACACTGTTGTGCTTTCCAGTACTCAGAGAACAACAGATATTCAGTTAAAGTAATTTTCTTTAAAAAATGAGAAATAAAAATGCTGAAAGTTGCTCAAAGGATTGAAAAGGTGCACCTAAATTTCTGAAAAGCCAGAGCCTTGAGTCCTCAGAGCATCTGAAAATCAAGGATTTCCTGAAAGTCCCAAAATGCGAATGTGGACATTTAATTGGAAACAACAAAATTTGAATGGTAGTTATTGGGACAGGGTAGTCCTGGTAAAATGTTACCTGATATGGGTCTGGGCCATCACCTCCCAGAAGCCCCCCACCTTGCTAATGCACCTATGAGCGTCTATTCCCCTTCCTTCCTTCTTGGCTCTTTTGACCTAAACTGTGGTCCAAAACAGTAGCAATTGCTGGAGAACCTGAGAAACTCCAGCTCTTCACTCTTTGGAGCTGAACCCTCAGTAGGATCTCTCTGAAATTTTGACACCATCAAAACTGAATCTCAACTATGAAAAGATTCTGTAGACAGAGAGTCTGGAGTTAGACTTGGGATCCTTACGTCATCTGTAGTCAATGTTCAACAAAAAGCAAAAAGTGTGAGATCTTTCCTCAGCATGCTTACCTAGCAATATATTCCACAGGAATGCTGCAAATATGAAACCTGGACATTACACTGGTTAATCAAACACCCCAGAAAGGGGCATTTCTCTTTGAAGATAAGCACAGGATGACGTACCTGCTCTGAACAGTTTACACATAGCTGCATGCAGAGAAAAGCAGTAAGAGGAGCCAAAGCATGATTATTAGTTTTTTAAAATCCTGTATTGCTATATTTGCTCTTTATGTTGTTGCCTGAACTGTAAAATGGGGGTTATATTTCTCTTTACATTTATAAATGGCTGTGGTAATTAACTTTATGATTGAATTGATGTGTAAAAGGGGTCCATAAAATAATGCTTTGCACATCTAAACTCTGACAGGATGTACAAGCAAACAGCAAAACCACCAGGAATTCACACAGCTTAGAACTTTGTTCTGCATGAAAAGACAAGGAGTGCAGAGGTTTTTATGTCAAACTCAAATGAGTATGTGATTTCACTACAGGGCTGTAAAGATAACTCCTTTTGTGAGTCACGTTTGGATATTTTTACTATGACTGTGGCTGGCTTCACAGAAACAGTCATAATAAAGTTTCCATACTGCCAAATAGCACCTCAATAAAAGCCACTGAAAACAAGGCACTCAAAGAGTTCAGATACATTTATCCTGTGCAGCTGGTCTCCAGTTTCTCAAAGACTTGCAAAACAAAAACAAAAACAAAAACAAACAACAACAAAAAGCATTTCCAGCTTTGGTATTCAACTGCTGCCATCTCTTTCTGTTGAAAGAGCAAGACAGCATTTGCATACATTGCTCCTATGACTTGCATTACAGTAGGATCAGTTTGCTTTAAAAGAAACTGTGTGACCTTGTATAAAAATATAGAGCATATTTAATTCTATGATGCCACAGCCATATTTAGGGTTTCAGTAGTTTAAGTTTTGGGGTATCATAATCACATGGAATATCATGGCACAGATTCAGATTATTATACCCTACCAAAAATGAAAAGAAAAAAAAAAATCATTGTAGATATGTCTGCTTTGGAATCAGTGTCTGCTCCAGAAAACAGCTTAATGCAAAGTGGGAAAGAGAAAGGAGTGTCTTATCTTCCATATTCCAAGTGGGGACTGGGAGATTTGCCTCCTAATCCAGGGTTCGTTGACTCAGTGACAGCCCTTCCAAGTGACTTGCTGAAGGTCATCCAAGGAACTTTTCACAGTGTTAATCAAAAGCCCGTCCTCACCGCAGAGAAAAGAGCTTGCAAGAAGAGAAGAAAGACACACTTGACATGCTACATCTTCTGCAGGCTCCAGAACATCTCACACATGCAAGCCAGGAGTAAGTTTTATATTACACGGTCAAAAGCTTTTGGGGTTCAAGTCAAGGCTTGTGTGCAAGCACTCTCTTTTCTTTTAATGGTGTAGCCTCTCCCATTATCAGATGAACAAACAGATTATGATGTTTTAGGCAGGATCCACACGAAAGGTTTTTGGATTTAGCAGCCTCTCTTCTGGTCATGTCTGATCATGTCTTTCAAGGGCATATACTGTAGTGTAAAATGTCAACAGACACACGTAGAAAATGTAATTTAGCCATTCTCATGTAGAAGGACCTTGGACCTGGAAAGTGCTAAGAAGTATTTTGTTTATATTTTTCTTTTTCATTCTTTCTTTACCTTTCTGGGAGAATGCAACCTGCCTTCTGGATCACCAAACTTTTGTTGTAGAAGCTTAACAAAATAACAACATGATTTAACCTAAATCCAATTAGGGAAATAATCGCTGTGAAGCTGGAGCAGAGAGAAAACCCTAAACTTATATCATAGGACAGCTGAGTGTCAACGGTCCCTTTATGAAAATCATTAATCTTAAAATAAGTTCACAGTGTGTGGTGCATACCCAGATTTCTTTACTGCTCATATTCAGGCCAGGAGTCAGGTTAGAGGATACCTAAAAGTAAACTGCTATTGAAACAGCTGACAGCTTTCCACCATAATCTCAAACGATAGCTGCCTATCCTGATGTTATCCACTTTATGAGCACCAGAAACATAGCAGGTCTTTCAAGGAGTTGTGATGTCTAGTACTAAAGTAATATTTCCCAGAATATAGTAAGTTCCATAATCCTTGGGTAGGATCAGATTTAAATTAGTACTTAGAAACTAAACTTCAAAAAGATAGAAGAATTAGTCAAAGAGATCTTCATACCAAAACTTCAGGAATTAAACTTATTAAGTCTTTGCTGACAGGATTCTCCCACTCCGACTCTTTCTGAGTTTTAAAGAGTGAGAGCTGCTGTTAAAAAACAGATACTACAACAAGGATAATAAATGAGCTGCTTGAAACAATATGTCATCAAGATCAATAAGTATTCATCCCAGAGATGTCAGAGAGTTCAAGAATAAAATGATTTAGCTGATAATAAAAATGTAATTTTCCTTGCAATTTAGGGATGTAAAGATTTTAAAACCAGAGACCTCTGTTATCAGCTAGCCTGGTCCATGCAAAGCACCAGTTAAATGAAATGTTTTCTGTTTCATATTTATAACATTTGATTGAGACATTGTATTTCTATTCAGAACACTGTGCTCTGCACTCTTGAATCTTAAAATATATTAATACTTACGCATAAAAACTAGAAATATAAAAATGTCTCTGAAGAGATAGCTGTTATTCTGGTCTTCATGTCACAATAAAGTTTTTACTTTTAAAAGGCATGCAAAATAACAAAGTGAAGACATAAATAATGAAAAACTTAGTTCAAGTGAAGAGATATACAGGCAAATCAAGTTAGATTTTTATGCACTAGAAATCTCCTCCATGTAATATCCCAGAAGTCAAAAGCTTAAAGGATTCAAAGGCATTAAAGGCATTCCTTTAAGTAGTGACAATGCCCTCAATTACATTATAGATGATAAAACTTACTAAGTACATACACTACCAATGTAAACATTTATACTTGGAGTTAAAAGGGAATGAGGAAACCCTCAGAAATGCCGCACTTGGGGCAGATTGTTAGGTTGTTTTTTTCTATTGGGCTTGTGCACAACTTGCTGCTGATCATTCCTCGGGTTGAATCAAAGTATAGCCAGGCTCCAAGGTGGTAATTACTATGTTCATTATTATGGAATAGAACTTATACCATTTTCAAACCTGAGTATCTAATAGTGAAGAAAATAAACAAATTTGTGAGTATACCATATTTATGATGCACATAAACAGCCTTTGTAAATAACATCTGCAGTCCTAAGGAAAGATGATGCTCTTTGGGCTTGGGTCTCTGTGAAATTCAGATATTTGCAAAGGACTCTTGGATTATTTATCCCTTATTTGGTTGTGCTGCTTTCTCTGTCTTGATATAGAGCCACAGAATAGTCAGTTATTTACTTTTCAATAAAAGTGTGTGAGAGAGTTAGTTTGCATTCAGACACAGCTCTCTAAACTAGTATTCCTTTGTAACATTAAATCCCAGGATTAAGTGAATTAGTAAGAGCTGTACCTCAGTCATTTTGCTATGGCAAATCTGAATTTGAAAGACTAGTCTTCCGTAAGTGTAAGTTAGAGCAGATCTGTTTTCACTCACTCTTTGATTTAAAGTTAGTGAGAAAGCAGATGGGAAGAAGATGCTGGAAATGACATTGGCTTCTCACTTGGGTATTACCAGCACAGTCATGAGCATTGGACTGAACCAAAGCCAGAACCTCAGTGTCTTGCAGCATGAAGCTACCCTTCTTCTGTTGTCCCTAATATAAATGCAAACCACTTTCACACGAGTGGAATTTCATATGATATCAAGGCATGTGCCCATGTTTGCCTATTGTATGGGTAAAATGCCCATGGATCTGCACTACATTAGCCTTTAAAAATGACAGAGAGTAATTTTTCATCATTAATCAAGAAGATTCACAAGATTGCACCAGACTTGCCAGGAGCAAGCAGTGCTACAGTTTAAGCCGTGACAGATGCTCCACATGATTTCTGGGCCTTGAGGAATCTGAGGAGAAACTCTCTAGAGATATACCCCTCTAACTGCCATAGCAGGCACTAAACTAGTTAAGTCCAGAGAACTCTGCATCACTTTACCTCGGAGGCTCCACACCCAAAAGACTCCCAGGCTCCTCAGTCTTCATAAATACTTCTAATGAGGAGCTTTCTCTATATCTTTTGTTTACACAAATTTGGCATTTCAGTGTCAGAGTCTGCTCCTGCTTCCATTCAATTCAATGGGAGTTTTGCCATGCCCTCTTATGAAAGTAGCCCCTAGCATAGCATTACATTTGATGATGATGGATTACTATTATTCCCTTCGAAGAACAATAAGTCAGCAACCATGCCAACAAACACGCATGTGCTTAGCTTTAAGCACCTGACTAGTCTCACAGTGCAATTATGTAAGTGCTTGAAGTTAAATATTCCTTCTGTTTGTTTTAACCTAGCCAATCCCTGAGATCCTCCTGTGTCAAGTAAACATACATTTCATTAGAATACAAACTTGGTGTTACCTAGATAATATCAGCAAGCATATGGCTCATCTGGCTTCATACTACAAGTCTTGTAATTGGGTATGCGAAGAATAAAAGTGCAAACATATTCCATCAATTTGCAGTACACCTAAGTTTGTGTTTTGGGGGTTTACATAATAAAAATTAAAAAGCTGCTGGTGTTTATATGAAATATAATTCTGGATAGAAGTGTAGTGTATTGGGTCATATACCAAATATGGGAAACATATGTTTTTCAACATGGTGACTCACACAATGAGTAATGTAGTCTGAGGGGTATCTTCTCCCCTGTGAGATATGGTAATAGGCTCACGAATCCCAAAGGCCAAATCCCCAAGGCCTCATCAAGCTGAGAGTATCTGAAGCCGTGTGAGCCGTGCAGTGTGTGCAAGGCCATGGGCATTAGCACATCTCCAGCAGATCAAGCCCTACCCTCCACCCTGCTTGGACCTCAAGGAGCAGCAGTTCAATGGCAGGCGGTTACAGAAGTGCCCAAGAGTCCATGTCCATGCTGGAGGCTCCATTGTAGGGCCAGGTAGGGAGCTATACATGGCCAGCTCATGTACTCAGACCCAGCAATTCTTTGTGAGGCTGTGATGGAAACCACAAGGCTAAGATTGCATTTTCCTCAGGCAGGGTGTTGTCTGTCAGACCAGTTTGAAGAGGACCTGCACAGCCTACCTGCTTAAGTCCAGTTTCCTTGGTGTGGAGGTCTTCCAGCACAGTGCCGTGTTTGAGGGGGAGGAAGCATGTGTTTTTCATTGCTGTTGCAGATCATTCTGGATAACAAAGAATGACATTCTGGGCTATGCAGGCCTCTTTAGACTTTGCTGGAGCTATGTTTTAGACTGAAGGCTTTTGCTGAGGAAAGCAGAATTATAGATAGGTGTTAAGAAGCAACAAAGCAGCAGTTTACCAATAGACATCCCTGGAAGTAGGCTGGAGAAACTATTTGAGAGAGAGAGAGAAGCTGTTGTACTTGAAGCAGTCAAAGACTTCTGGAAAGGAATATTTTCCCTTTTGAAGTAGAGAATCACTACAGCTCAGCATCTGGAGTGAGAGAAGACTACAAGCCAAAGTGCAACCTCAGCTAACAGGAAATCCCAAAGTGTTAGACCTTTATACTCTCCCTAAAATACAGAATGCGTTAAGGTAATTTTCTTCTGGGCCAGAAGTCCTCATAAATAATAGCAGTCTTGTAAAAACAGAAAGTGGAATTGGTGTGATCTGATTTAAGGCAGTTTTTCTACTGTAAATGCTTTGTGGAGCTGCTCAGCTCTCAGTTCCACTCTCAAAGCTTCCAAAATAATTTTGACAAAAAGGTAGATGTATCAAAAAACCCTGCAAACTCTATGAAATTAGATTTTTTATAAACCAGAGAAAGGCTTATTAATACCTCAGCTGAGAGCTTTTATGAGATATCTAGAAAACTATATGGTAGACATGCATTAAATACATCCATATTGCTAAATGAGAAAGCTAGGAAGGAAGCCTAGCTGGACACCTCTGGACATTTAGTTCATCTTTGGCCCCAACTAATTTTCCCTAAGACAACCCACAGCCTTGATCCGGGGAACAGTGAATCCAGGACCTGTTCTTAGGAGGTGCCATGAATGAGATATTCCCATCAGAGTTGATTCCTCCCAGCTACTGAGGTCACCCACGCTATCCGAAAAGGCTTTGCACCATCAGTGTTGGACATTGATGTTTAACATCAATAGGATATTAAACACATATGCTGGGTTTCATATTGTATAGACACCAAGCACTTTTGTGAGCTGCCTGACCATTAAAAATTGGAGAAAAAAAAATTAAAAGCCTGTAGAGAATAATACAGATGCTGTGCTGTGTAGATAAGACAAATTTGCTGTAGAAGAAGCTGGCAGTGAAGAGTGAGCCCGCTTGTCGTTAGGACCAAGAATCTCTCACTGGCTCCCTTGATTCAGCAGCAGAGTCCTACACAGCAGCACGCAGGCCCCTCGGTTCCTCATACATTTGATTGGTTTGGTTTGGTTTCTCACAGCACCTTAGAATCACCCTGAGGAATTCACTCTGCTAGTGGAGGAAGAAGCCCTTGCCAACCTTGAGGTCTCAGAACTGCAGCAGCTGCTGTCCATTTTCAAGGACTGCTGTCTGCAGAAAGAGCCAGAAGCCAGTTTTTGGATGCCCCATTTAAGCCAAGGAGCCCCTCTGAAGCTGCAGAAGTTGTGATGGGGGCTGTCGGTTGCCCTCCAGCTCTGCCCAGCTGCCGGAGGCAGCAGGAGCACTTCCTGGGTGCCTCTCTTCTCACACAGTGCCCACCACGCGGTCAAACAAAACCAACGCTGGGGGATAATTGGAAACCTCTTCCTGCCCGGGATGTCCCCCCTACCTAGAGCCTGCTCAGAGCCCTCCTGGATATGCTGCCGCTCGGAAGACTTTGCCTAATTGGCGACCCAGCTGCAATGCCCCGGCGGGGATAACTGGCCAGCTCTGAGGACAGCTTTCATTCTGTGTGTTTTGGGGACCAGCTGTGCCTGGGAAGGTGAGTTCTCGTGTTTGCTTTAATTTCCCAAGGAGTTAAAAGAACCGTCCCAGCATTAGCCAGAATGTTGATTATAAACCCACAATTTTCTGTAATTGGGCCTCATTAATAAATTCCTCAAGTGCTTCAAAAGGCAAGAGAGGTAAAACAAGAGCCACGGGGATCAGAGCAACGGAGATCTGTAAGGATTCCCGACCGTGTTGTTAATTCCACTTAATCAGCTCAGAGAAGCTCTGTATTCAAAAGAAAATAACCATGACTCACAGAATACCCCTGCCAGCAGGGAATGGGATTCTCTCCATTTATAGCAATATTTTCCCCATTTTTGTCCTCTTCTTCATTATGATTTTGAGTGGGGAAGGCACCCCTCTGCCACGGCGCCCCAAACATGCTCTACAGCCCTGGATGCAGAGGTCCCAGGGCAGTCTGGAGAGCTCTGCTGCCAGGAGGGCCAGCGTGTGTCCGTGGGAGTCCTGGGAGACCCCTTCTGCAATCCGAATGTGCCAGAGGGTTTTTCCATCAGGCTCAGACTGAGAAAAGCTCGAAGCGGTCTCAGGGGCTTAGCAAGGCAGATTCAAGATTTACTGTTGCTCAACGGGACGCAGATAGTCGCAAACTTTTAAGGACAATCTTCTCTGCTCCAAAGGGCTTATAAAGAAAGGTAGGCCAGGCAAAGACAAATTGCAGGGATAATAATTCAGACCTGAAGAAAAGTAGGGATTATGGAGGATGGGAAGAGAGTCAAGTTTGCGAGGAGAAGGGCACTTTCAGGAGGACATGAAGGAAGATCTGAGGGGCAGATTACTCAGAGCTATACAGACATCCTTAAGGACTGGGTGTTACAAGTGGTTAACCCCCTATAAGAACAGTAGAATGAGGCTCAAGAAAAAGGGAGTATAAAACTTTTGACAAAAATAAAAAGAGGAAAAAATATTTGGTGGGAGATGGTTTGCATCGAACTTGGAAGATGCTTGAAATTTTGAGAATATAAAAGCCCATAAATAGTTGAAAAGCACAGAAGGCTGCAAAGTGCTCCAAACAGCTGCTGGTGTTTGCTAGCAGAACTCAGCTGTATTGCAGAACTCCTCCTTCCACTCCCTTTCACAGATACAAAATGGAGCTGCCTCGTATGAGTTTATTGGCTACGGCAGCACTACGTGTTGCTTGAAGCTATGCTTGAATGTCTATATTTGTATAAAGTTCTACCTGAGCCTGTTCAATTAACTGAGCATCGCAAGTCTGTATATCTGATGTGGAAGCCCCTAGGTATCCAGAGCACTTTTGCCTGAGATACACTGCACAGAATCATTGCTACAGTTTGAAAGAGGGGAAATTCTCTCTCAGAACATATACTTCTATTGCCAGTAAAACATATAAAATGACTAAGGAAAAGGTGTGCTGCCCTGGGCAACAACTTTTTCTTTAGACACTCTGCTTGAGCTTTTCCTGTTTCAAGTCTTCCTTGAAATGTGGAGTTTTGGTGTCCTGGCAAGCAGCAGGAGAGAAACGAGGTATTACAAATGAAAACAACTTCAGGCACCACCCCCATTTCCTTCTCTTTCCAGATTGCAGACTGGCTTCCTTACTTAATATTTGGGAATCCTCTAGTCTCAACTACTCTTTATTTCATTTTTATGAAATAAAAAGTATCCTTGAGTGTAATGGAAGATTAAACATTCCAGTTTTCGACAACCTCGTGGCTTTTCATGGGAGCTTTAGCTGCATCCAGTGTGTTTACAAAACATAGCTGTGTCATCACAATTGTTAATTTGATGATTCTTGGGCTATTTGCATTTTTAGCTGCCAAGCTCACATGTAAGTGTAGAGTTTGTTATGTTTTGATAGGTCCCCAAAGCAATTTCTTGATCACAGTTTAAGAGTCAAACAAGATCTGCCGGTTTTATAACTCTCACAGTTACCAAGTTGTCAACACACATAGACCATGGATGGCAACAGCGTCACAGTGAGGAGTCAGCCCACACTTCCCACCTGAGTCCACGCTAGCATCCAGAGGGTTTGCCTCTGGCAGAGGAAATGCCTTGGACAGAAGCCCTCACCCAGCCTCAAGTGTGTGTGTGTTGGGATCAGGAGGCAGGCAGGAAGTCTGTCTTCCTGATCTCCATCACATAGGGCAGGATCTTGCAGGAGAGGCAACAATGATCCAGACTTGCCGCTCTGAAAATGGAAATGATGAGGGAAGGTAACACCAAAGCCAAGGCCTGTTGAGCAGGAAATAGGAAGCTAGGACATACAGCACCTCCAAGTGGTGGGGAGCCAGGGAATGGCTGCATGGGGGTGGGAGAAATATTGGCTGGTCAGGGAAGACAAGGTGGACCATGTATACGGCTGTGAAAACTTGGCTGAAGATGCAGGAGGAGAGTATTGGTGCGCGGCTCAGGTAAAGTAAGCAAAGACATGTTCTCTGCAACCGCCAGTGACAAACACGTAAGTAAAGGTGAAGCAGGTAGGTGTGTACGTGCTATGGCTTCTAAAGGGTTAATGGCTTACGGAAGGGCTAAGATGGACGTTAAAGCAGTGGGCGTATGTTGCAAGATGTGGTGGGAGCAGGACTGGTGAGGGTGAGCAAGCAGGGCATTTCTCTTGTATGAGAGCAACATGGAAGGGAGCTGTTGAGGGGCTTTGATCAAAAATGCTACCTACAGTTTCTTTTCCTAATCTGCAAACAGCTTTGCTCTCTAAATATTATTTCTAGCTACCTCTTGAAAAGTATAAAGCAAAAATGGAAGAGCTCCACACAATTTCACCAGGTATTTTACCCAAATCTAGACACTAGCCCATGTCACCTGCGCAGCTTGGGAGTAATGACAGCTGTCTAAAATGAATATTAAGGGAAAAATTATTCATTTTAATCACAAAGAAATTTCCTGGCAAAGATTTGCATTAATGCACCACCAGGGTTGTGTCCTTCAGAGTACTGAGTTCAGCAAAATGAAACTTCTGAAAACCAGGGAATGCAGAGCCGAGGCACACGCTCAGTGCCTGAGCAGTGTCCCCTTTGAGCAATGCCCCGTTGTGCACATCCTGCCTTTGCAGATGTCACGGAGCTCCTGGGCTGTGGCCACTGAAGGCAAAACTCACATTTCAGAGGGCTGCACTTGGGAGGAACCCACATCCACCCAAACACTCCATCAGCTACCCTGAAACAATATCACCCTTCTAGTGTTTTTAACCCATCTCTCCTTACGAAAAAATACTGTTTAAAACCATACTCTCACTCAAACATCTTTAACTCACAGACTCATCTCATAGCCCACCTTGCTACGGATTATCTCCATGGCAAGAAGACCATTGTGCATCATGAAATGGTGAAATAAGGTGAAAAAATGTCTTCCTATGCATACTTTCATCTTTTCCCTTTCATCTCCCACATGGCAGAAGCCTGCAGAAAGATCTGGTTCTTTCCCTCAGATCTGCCCACCTGGGTTGTGACCACCGATGCTGCTCAGGGCAGGCTCCATCGTGTGCTCCTGCATCTGCAAAGGCTGCGACTCTTGGGCTTCAGGGACTAGGCGTCTGCCAAGCACAGCTTCCTGGGGTACAAGATGCATCAGATCACCTGGACTGCATAAAAAAAAGAAATGGAGGGAAGGAAGAATAATTCCATTTTTGACTGTTTTACCCTGTAAGCCCCACTGCTTCCTCTCTGCCTCTCAAAAGGTCTTGTGGTCTACCCTTAGAGCAAACCCCAACATCTCAGTGGGCCATATGTAGAATATCGTCAAGTGGTGAGAGCACAGGCACCCCGAGCTTGAAAGTGTGGCTTCCAAGTGCTGTGCTTTTTGAAGAAAGCTTTTAAAAGACTGACAGCAGAGGAAAAAATAAAAGGGTGACTAACTTAAGACTGTTGGATGTTATTTTTGTTGTATACATGTGTCAGAAACAGAAAGCAATGGAGAGCAATTTCCCTTGTGTTTGTTCACACAAATGGATTCGCTGAAGTGGGATGAAGTCTATGGCAATGACACGGAAGAGGGTTTTAACTTGTCTTGAGGACTAAAAGTTTAGAGATGAAAGCTGAGGACCAAGTAGTAGTACCTGGTCTTGCATGGCTATCCAAGGTTGTGCTAGGGAAATGAAATGCCTTCCTGTGCACAAATGGAGTCCGTGAGCATGGGATGCCTTGCACAAAACCTGACCAATGGGCTGCACTGGTCACACTGAGTAAGACAAAGGGGACGTAAATAGTGAATGTGAGTATGCAGTATACCTTGGAACAGGGTGATTAAAGGAGTTCTGCTCTTTCCACAAGCTCCAGCAGGTCTATGAGTTGTTCTAGTTGTATGAAATGCAGCCTTTCCTCACCTTCCTCCTTGGGCAGCACAGCTCAGGACTGTTTTCCACCTGAGTCTCTTCCTTAAGCAACAAAGAAGGTTTTTAATGAGAGGTAGAACTGTTATTTCCTTCGTTCTAAACAAACATGACACCCTGCTCTGAGCTCGCCTGGAGGTAAGCACACAACCTGCCAGCTACATAAATGTATCTTCACTAGGAGTGCACGACGCTCTCTACATGTACAACCATCAGCACAAAGAGAAACAGTGGGGCCATTGAGCAGCCCCACGAACGGTGTTAGCCGCCTGCCTCTTCCGTCCTCTCCCATGAATGAATTATTTATTGGCGGCCCTAACAAGAGCCAAGGAACTTGCAGCCTGTGTCGTGCATGGAGGCACCAGCTGCATGCTTCCTGTGCCGTTAGTGCTGGCAATCCTCAGAGGATACTGAGAGGGAGAGCAGGAAGAGGGGAGGCTTTTGCACCAGGACTGCCGCTGAATTGCAGTCACAACACAGTTTTCCCTTGGGATTGCAAGGTGCAGCCTCCAGCTTCCCAGGTGCTTTGACCTTCCAGTAAAGCTGCCTCCTGCTGCATGAGCTGATCTCCCTGCCTCTGCCTCGCTGGCCAAGCCTGGCTGGAAGGAGGGGAGGCCGCGGGTGCGCGTGGGGAGCCGCTCTCGGGCTCCCTGCCGGGGCTGTGGGCGCAGGGTGGGACGGCAGCGCGGCCGGGGACCCGGAGCGGCGGCAGGACGCCGGCAAGGAGCCCTCGGGAGAGCAGAGCGCTCGCCTCAGTGGGCCCGCACCCAGCTTTGATGGAGAAAACGTGGATTTCCTGGGGAGCCAGAAAGGACAGCCTGGAGATTTGTGCAACCCAGGAAGCTTCTGAAAGTCGCTGCGATGGAAGTGGGGCTCGGTTTGCTCTGCAAAGAGGGAAAATGTGCTTTAATCTTTCATCTCACACAGCATATGTGAGTTTTCCCATCTTGTTTTGGTTTAAAATTTCGTGTTCTAATAAAATTTAGCCTGAAAGATTGGAAATGCATAGTTTTGCCATGCTCTGCGGTGTGACTCCATCCGATGAAATATCCCATCAACAGAAGATTGCAGGTGGGGCATAGCGAACAATTTTTCTCCTTCCTCCTCCTCTTTGCTACTAAAAACTAAATATCTGTTGCAGATTAAGTACAAAATACAAAATAGCACTGAGAAATATGTTCTTGTCCTTGAAACCCAGATTACCTATGCATCATCTAAGAAAAAGTTAAAAAATCCATAGTAAGTTCTGTGGAAGGACCCTTTTAAAACATTGAACTCCAAAAAAATTAATGAGGTCTTCCCAAAGCACAGGATTAGCACCATATGCATTTGACAAATATGGTGCTTGCTTTAATCTGCAAGTGTTTGGAAGATGTCTGCCTCTTAAAAATCTCAGGGCTGTTATGCCCTGAGAGATGACAGTGAAAAGTGATGGGAAAAAGGTGGAAGTGATGTTCAGGACACAAGGATGGTTCCTGAATTAAGCCCCTGCTTTATCTGCAAGGATTATGCCTCTTCTCAAGCATTAAAAATATTTTACGGCTTGTAATTCTACCCGAAAGAGAGTGAGCGGGTTGGAGAAGCAGTTCTCAGGCTCTCTTTCTCTTTTCCCATGGTGGGCAGGTTTGTGCTACACCCATCCCGCAATTACCGCCTGCTCGGGGCCTCGTGTGGAGGAGGACTGTGGTTTGCCAGGGTGTTTGAAGCGGCTCTCCACGTCCTCGGGAGCGCTCCCATGAAGGCACGCCGGCTTGCTAGGCAGTCCGAAATCAAATACGTGCCTGCCAGAGGGAGGTTCAGCCCAGCTAAAGATGAAAAATGCCATAGATCTCAGAGCACACCCCCCTGCTAAGGTAGGCCCTAGCTCCCGATAGGCACGTATAGCTCTGCTGTGTTCCTTGATTCCTCTGCAGGATGCATGCCAAGGGCTTTCACGACCAATCCAGAGGGGATCTGCACAAGAGAAATTCCAAACCAGCATCAGCAAACAGTATGCTTTTTTTTTCCCTTCCCTCTCTTATTATTTCCTCACATTAAACAATTCATTGACTTTAATTGTGCTCGCCTCGGGCAAAGAAGGCTGGCAAATTTCAAGGCCATTTTTGTTATTGGTTAGGTGAGTTTCCTTGCCAAGCATGCTTTCCCAAGTCCTCTGAACATCCTACTCATCGTCACTAACAAAGGCCTCATTCACGCATGGCTCTGAACGGGTTTGAGATGTGGTTCAGGACTGGCCTAGGGTGAAGGCTTTCAAACTCCCCCTCTGTCTGCTGCTGTGCCATCCAAGGTCATGTATTGCTACAGAGGATGCTTAAGGCTCAGTAAGGGGAGGACTTACCTACAGGAGGGCTTACGTGGAATTGCTATACCTTGGCACTAACTTACAATCCCCAACATGGCTATTCCTGAATGCAGCAGCCTCAGGATATATCCAGTTCTGCTCCTCAGCACACCCAAGTCAGGCACACACTGTGCAGTGCCCTTGTTTCTGTTTCCATAACTGTTTCCTTGCTAGCACATATGGAATGGGAGATGTGGGGTGGTCTAGTCAGCTCCTGAGTGAGATGGGTGGGAGAACATTGTCCTGCGTTCTGGTTGAAGGTGGACCCAAGGTGGAGATAAGATGTAGTGAAAGATAGTCCGCAGAAAAGAGAGAGGCGGTGTGAATCTTGGGTACGAGATAAAGTTTAAGCAATTTCTTCAGGATGAAGAGGGAGTTCAGCCTGGATCTGGGTGCCGCGTTCTCCACTGTGGAGGTGAGGCCTTTTCTAGAGAAGACCTTGAGTTTGTCCTCAAAGGTTTGAGGTTCTACAGCACTGTGGGGCTGGAAAACCCCCTGGGCAGGGAGCGGGACACGAGGAGCTGTGCCTGACAGGAGAGATTTAAAGACTATTCTAGGACACTGCCTGGCAGGCGGAGAAGAGCTGGAGAGGAAAACACCACCGAACGCTCGTAATGTGGCAAAGTCACTTTTCCATTTTGCCTAAGTGTAGAAATAGAGCTGCCTGAGAACTTGGCACCAGAGTTTTGTTGGTGCTGTGTACTTGACATTACGTGGAGATAAAGGATGCGTTTGCAGCTCAGGTCTGGGGGAGGCTCCTCGCTGTGGCCCAGCAGGGCCGGGAGCACCGCGCTCGGAGGAGCCGGAGCTAAGCAACCTACCTGCAAGGAGGAGCAGCGGGCAGGGCAGGCAACAGCCCTGCGCGGGCTCAGCGAGTCGCGGGGGTATCTCTGAGTCGCTGCCTAGGGATCCTGCAGGCCCACCTTACCTGGGGTGTCCATGAGCGGGTGTCCTAGCCAGCACCCTTCATAATAAACAATAGAGTGCACACTCAAATAAAAGCTGTTGAAAGGAGGGTTTTTTTCTTTTTTTTTTTTTTTTCTTTTTTTTTTCTGAGATTAACTATGGAAAGCAGTTGAAATTTTTGGTCTTTTCTGCCCTGGGAAAGTGCAATCTGACTGCCCAGAGAGAATGCGGAGTGTGCAATCTGGCCTTTCTGCAGCCTCTTCCCCTCAACACAGACTGTGCCTTAAAAGCCACAATATATCCTTTTATCTGAATATAATGCATGGGACGGAGCTGCTGTGGAAGGGGTCACAAAATTCCACTGCACCAGCATTTTGAAAGGGAATCCTATAAAAAACAGCCTGTGACATGGCTGTGGAGAAAGACCCTGCACTCTGTCAATGTCTTGGCATGAAGCAAGCAGGGAACATGGGTACAAATGGAGAGTGGGCTTTTCTTGGCGTTGGCCACAATGACTGCGGTTGTCCAGGGCAAGTCTGTGGGGGAGGCTGAGTGGATAGGGGAAGACAGACATGTTAAAGGGAAGTGTGTTCCTACATAATGAGACATTGTAACATATGTTAAGGGAGAAAAAGAAAGAGAGAAAAAGAGTCCAGGGCTGTGAAAGGATTTCCTTGGCAAGGGAGCAGGACAGGACATGGCTCTGGCTGACCGGTATCAGCTACTGTGTCATTGTGGGCACGGGGCTCTGCATCAAGCCCAGCAAGAAAGCCCTGAGTTCTCCAGGCTGTCTCTCATCTGTGAATGAGTTTGGTTTTGTTTGTCCCCATGCAGCTGCTGTTCTTTATTTACTCTAATTTTAGCATATGTATCAGCAGCTGCAAATGTAAATGGTCCCACTCAGTATCCAGTGTCTGGAACAAAAAGTGGCCCACACGAGGTACATTAGGCTACCCATCTATGCACTGTTTAAAGAGCAGACGAGTAGCAAACACTTTCTGCAAAGTATGGAGGAGTTATTTTTTTACTGAGAAGTTTTGGATGAAAATTGTAAAGTTCACACATAAGTATTTCCTCGCAGAATTGGGGAAAAAAGGGCAGTGTCTCTGGGCTGCAGCACCGGGCCTGGAGAACAAATCTACCTGAACAAGCTCCCTGATTGGCGTTAGTCTTCCACCAAAACAGAGCAAAATGAACAGTATAGGCTAGAAACTTAAGATAATACAGCAAAAGTTTGCCTATTTAGGGAAATACTTTGAGGTAATTTTCAACAAAAATAATAATTATAAAATACTTCTTGTGTTGCTCTTCTTGGGAGATGCAGTGCTGTCCATAGCACCCTAGCACAAACATGGATGATTTTTGTCTTTCATCAAGACAGGGTATGGGGTATGACTCCAGCAAGCCAAATAAGTTGAAGCTGGGTAGGAGTTTGGAATGATAATTAAAATGCCAATAAAATAACATTATCTTATCTCTGCTCTGAGTTAATTTTGAAATTTAATTTTGTGCATTCCAAACTAGCAATACGGATATGATCACCCAGAACACTGGTGATCTTTGTTCTGTTAATTCCAGTGAATGAGAAATAAAGATCTGCTGCGGTAACTGAGTAAGGCCTAATATTGATCCTGGGTGAATAGTATGCCTATAAAAGACTGTGCCAGTAAAGGGAAGCAGTGACAAAAGTATTTGTCAGGCAAGTAAACAAGCAATTCTTGCCCATACTTGAGTACTGGGTCACACAGTGTTGCATTCAGCCGTGACTGGTGGTACTCTCATGACCTGCCTCCTCATCTTCAGTCATGAACACACTGCAGCCTCCATTCCCTTCTCCATGGCAGGAGCGGTTCCAGAAGCATGTCACATAAATACTGATGATCCTCACTCACACAGCAGGCTGACTTCCCTGGAAGCACAACTTAGCACAAGTTTAAACATCACTGTAGAGCTGTCAACACCTAAGGAATCCTACAATCAGAATAACTCTGCTTGCTCAGTGAGGAGCTCACGTTGTCTTCATCATTGTCAAACACAGACAGAAATCAATGGTGAAATGATATAAAAATTATCAGCAGGCCCAGCACAGCCTCTCTGTCTAAGCTCTGCACTCCTGGGATGCCTGAAGACAAGCTGAGATGGAGCCACACAGGAGGACCATGGTCGGGACGATCACTGTCTCCATCTCTGCCCTGAATGTGAACAACAGCATATGGAGGGGGCAGAGGAGCTGCAGGTTGTCCCTGTGCCCCCTCACAACCTGAATGCCCTTCTGAGCTGCAGTAGATCCTCCTGGCAATGTTATTTTAAAGCACGGTGAATAAATCACAAAGCAGCAGGACTTCATGGCTAAATTGCCCAGTGATCATTCTTCATCAGAGATCAAGAGTCGACATCTCTCACTTTGAATAAGTCTCTGGTTCTGCCCTCAAACTCTTTCTCCTTTTCCAGTGTCCCTATTACCTGCAGTTTTGCTTGTTTTCCACCTGACCTTGGATTTAGATATAGTCAACTAAAATATAGCTCATGCCAGCTGAGATATTTATTACTGGTTTGCATACCTTGAAGAAGCTATGCCACTGCACCCTTGACCAACATCGCACATTGACAAATCTGAATTTACTTTTGAAATATGAGTTGATTTGTTGATATGAAATACTTTTGAAATATATTGATATGAAATACTTTTGGAATATGAGTTGATAGCACTTGTCATTGGAGTTTAACAATATTTACATCTTTATTTAAATCTGATCGTTTATTATGTGAATATTTATAGGAGTATAAACAATGTATGTGACTGATGGTGGCTGATCTTCACTTCCCACTTTTTAAATATGTGTGAATATGTGTTTCTTGAATGGTAGCAGAAAGAAATGGTTATGGTGAAATGCAAATCACAAACCACTTGATTTGTTGTATGTTATGCTCTATTTATAAAAGTGTCAGTCAAGCAGATGACTGAACATACTGCATACTCACGTAGCTTGTAGGTCTGATAGCAAACATTTAATAACAGCGTGTGAATCACCCAGACATTGACACTGTTTTCACATGCTAAATATAATTTTAACTGTCAAAATCAGATCATTACTTTAACAAACAGAGAAAGTACTCAAAATGACTTTATGAAATATTAACAAAAAGTAATTTTACTAATTCCATGCTAACATTATAACTGAGACTAAGCTGAATCAATCTACTTTTGCAAGTTAATATACTATTTAATTCATCCCCCAGGTGAAGTGGAGGTCAGAGTGGGGATAACAGCCCCTCCATCCCAAGTCCCACTCTGACAGCAAACCCACCTCTTGCTTAGGCCAAGAGCACTTAGCTACACTCAGTACATGCAACCTTACCCGTCCTGCCTCAGTTTCCCCATACTTAAAACGATGCTATTGCCCCCACAATGGATCCTTGTGTTGACTAATGAGTGGACATCTGTAAAGTGCTCTGCAGAGGAAAGGCGCTGCATAGTTAAAGCACCAAGTATATTCATTTCTTAGAACAAAGCTACTATAAGAATACAGATCTTGAGCCATGTACAGTAGACATTTCTGGCATAGCTTTTACTGAGGTTAATATAATATTCATAACACTGCTAAAGGACTGTTTGTTGGACAAAATGATTTTGCTACTGGCATTTATCTATAGAAAAGTTTTTCTGTTTTATGCCCACATTCTAGCATACAATTATAGTAATAACGTCTAGTCCCTCACTTGAAGTGACTGCTGCCAGTATTATGAAATCATGGCAATGGTTGTAAAAATAAAAGAGGTCATAACCCCTCCACACACACACACACCCACTCTGTAGCTGATATCAAATAGCTCTGGTGGGAAAATGCAGACCTTTAAACTTTCTCTACCAAACTCAATGCATTCTGTATTTAACTCATCCTCTAAAACAGTTTGTGTTATAGGAATTTGAAAACTGCATATAACCATGGAAAAAAGTTCAGTACTTTATTAGCTACTGAGTCCAGCTCAATTTAAGCAAAATAACAACCATTTCTTTGTGCTAACTATTTTTAATGATATGCATTACATGCATCAGCCTGTCCTTATGCCAAGACCGTTCTAGCATCAAGTCCTGCTGCACTGTTCTAGTTTTGGCAAAGAGAAGTACCAGGAAATGTCTGCATGAGGATGCTTTTTTGTGTCTACCAGGCCAAGAATATTTCTTTCTCAGGAACAAAAGCCAATTACCCTTAAAATTGCAGCGGCATCAAGCAGAGTATGTTCAAGCTTCCAGATGCTTTCTGGAAAAGCAGCAAGGGGGCCTGCAGGAAAGGTAGGGATAGGTAGGAAAGGCTGCTGCCTGTATTTTTTGGAGATACTTCTCTAGGTGCCTCTGCAGGGAATGCCCCTTTCTGCATCTTCTTAAGAATGGAGAAGGTGTGAGAGACCCTGTGCTGGTCCCATCAAGAGGAAAAGCAGAATGGGCACAAGCTAGGCCTCATCCGTTGTAGGTAAGTGTGGAAGAAGGTGTCCATGTGCAGGAAGCAGCTCCTTGGGTTGTTTTCTCTCTTGGGTTGATGGCTGGACACTGCCTACCTCTCCACCAGCCGTGTTGCCTCCGCTGGGCGCTGGTGGGATGCAGCTAAAGCCAGGGCACCGCTTCCTTTTGGGATGCTGAAACTGAGATGCTCTAACACATCCCGGCTGCAGAAAGCATTTAAGAAACCTGAATTTCATCGGTGCTTAGAGTGAATATCTGAAACTCTGCCCTTGGCATGAGGCACTTAAAGCCACTCATCACTCTTCAAGATCATAGCTTCAGATTTTCACTCTGGCCAACAGAGGACAGTTTGAAGATATGGTCGAAGAATAAGAAAAAGAATTAGAGATAAACAAGTGAAAGACTGCTACATTTGATAGCATTTTTCTATTCCTTCAATTCTTCATATCCTAAAGACCATCAAAGGCAGTTACTTGGAAAGTACAACCTCGAGCATGGCCCCAAGTGGTTTTGTGGAAGAGAAGATAGCAGGAGCAATACAGAGTTGCCAAAGATATAAAAGATGATCAGAAGCAGTGATGATGGACAGAGTTTTTGGAAAATGCTAAGGATGATAAAATCCTCACAAGAAGGAAAAATAGGGACTTCTGCTTTTTTGATTTATTCAGAAACAGGAAAATATAGAACATCAGTGCAATTTGGCCAAAAAAAGGTTAAGCTTAGAGGACAAATCACTAAAGCCAAAAGTATGGTGACAGATACTGCTGTTGTTTATCCTGGGGTAAATCCTGAATAACTCCACTGGGATGAGTCTGGGGTTGCTTCAGCATTAACAGAAAGCAGAATGTGGTCCTTGCACAATATGTCCAGATGTTCCTTTTTTCATGATGAAAATGTGACCGACTCAAAGAGATCTCATAGACTGATAAAATCCACAGCCTCCACCCTCTCCCCATGTAACTCTATTCAACCAAGTGACACCAGAGACAGCCAGATCTTTGGCTCATGAATTACCTTCTTCAATGTTTTAAATTGCAAACCTACTATACAGGACTGCTTGCGCTACAATTTAGCAAACCAGAGGCTTCACAGAGTCTTTTGCAGAGCACTGATCCAACAGGAACCTTCATGCTGCCTAGGACAGCAACGTTTTCCCTTGGTTCTTACCTTATCTGCAGCCTGCAGAGGCAGCCAACAGCCCGAAGAAGAAAATACTCCCTCCCATCCCTCCTGGGCATTGAGCCAGTGGCAGATAACCACCAGACAGAGGAGTAATCAGTCATTATTTGCCTATTAACTGCCTGGTGCAGGTGTGCAGCCTTTTTTCTGCCCTCTCTCACTGCAAGCGTTGGCTGGGGGATCTCATTTTAGGCAGTCCTTGCACTTGGTAAAGAAGTCCAGAGATAAAGAAGGGATCCATCATTTTACACTCCCATGCCAAACTCCTATAGACTCTGGCAGTCTATAAGCAGGTGCTCAGACTTGCTGGAGATCAAGCAAATCAAGGTAATTACCAAATAAGATGGATGATGTGATTGACTCATTTCATTTCCACTGATGTGCTCACGCTTATCCCAGGAGCCAAACACTGCCCAGACTGTGTTGTATGAAGGACCTGGGGAGTACAAAGGACGGGAGGAGTCAACTTGTAGTATCCTGCCCTTTCCCTTCCCTGGAAAACCCTCTGTTTTGTGAGGCTGCGGGGGCGTGAGGAACCCCGAGGAGGCCCCGTGCTGCCTGGTAGTGCAGGCAGATACCAGCACTCGCTGACACATCTTCCACCTTGCAAATCAACACCGGAGCCAAGTAGGATCTGCCCAGGGATGGCAGGACCTTCTTGGAAGGGAAACTTGTCCTTCGGGATAGGGCTGCCTGGGAGACCACATGTCCTGGTCAGCTCTATGGTGTGCTGTGATTTAACATTCACGTGCTTCCTCAGATGGACTTCTGCGGTCTGTCCCCAGCTCTTAGCCAAATCTGACATACAATCTGCAGTCTTGGCTCAGCAGCAGTGGCTGCTTCACTGCTATCTCCCAAAGATGAGGCAAAGATGCCCAGTCCTCCATGCTGGAGGAAATTTAAGAGGTTTTTGGTTGCCCTTCCCAGGGCGCTGCCTGTAGCTCTGTCAGCCCGACTGCACTACCTTCATTCAAACTTTCTAGCTCCTGGCATAACGCTATTTCCATGTTCTCCCAGGTTTTCAGCCAGTGAAGCTTCTTTTCTGTGCTTGGTCATTTGATACTACAGCTGCAAGGCCTGATTCTGACAGATTTGGAGTCCTTTATGGTGCTCAAAATGCCTTTGCTTTATTAGACAGCTCCAGGACTGGTCTTATCACCTCTAGGTTTGGGCAAGAGAAGCCAAAGGGCACAGATGGGCTGCAGCACTTTGGTTACAGGCTTGCTCCTGCACAAGTCTGCGACAGAGTCCTGTTGCTTTCAGTGGATGCAGATGCAGGCTGCTTCCCACTCCTACAAAGAAAAAGACATAGCAAAATTTTAAACTCAGGAAGTCGAGGACACTTTTTCTTTTTTTGAGAACTATTATTAATTGAAGAAGTGCATCAGTGAAGCAATATATAGTTTGGAGTTTCTTTGGATGCTAGAGCAAGGGTCCTTGTCCTCCAAGAGGAGATAGACCTGCACTGGGCTCCCCAGCACCGTTGTCCCCCATCCTGCTCTGCATCCCACCAGCAAGGTGGCATTGGGCTGACAGGACCAGAGGGTCAGGGAGAGCCAGAGAAAAGGGGCTTAGTTTGTGCGTCAGACACAAATCAATGTGACAATTGGTCACAACTGGTGACACAATATCAACATGTATTTCCCTTGCTAACTCCAAATCTCCTCTCAGCCGATCAGTTTGGGCATTTTAAGCTGGAAATAAAATTCCCAGCTGGAGAGAGCAATCCTGTAATTTGGGACTATCTTAACCTCCTGCCTCCTGCTCAGGCCATGGCAGTGTGGCACGGCCTGGCAGACCACACACTGTGTAGGGCACGGGTTTAAGACTGATCCTTTGGGATAAACTCCTCCTAGCCACCACCTACCTGAGCATGTCTGCACATTCCTGCCCTCACCTACTTGTTGCTTGCAGAAGAGAAGGGGTTTGGTGCAAGCATTCTTTCTGGTTATGTGTTTGGAGGGTCCCCAACATGATGAGAGCAGACCTTGGTGGGAGTGTTAAGAGGTTTCTGCAACACTCTGCGGCAGGATGGCCAAGAGACATCATTGGTCTCAGCATGCAGGCAGCTGAAACAGACCCCCATGCCCCAGCTACACCCCTCCACACGGCTGCATAAGCAGCAAATGTCGGCAGCAGCATCAGTTATTTAGCAACTTTCATCCAGTGTGAAATATAAGGAGAAACTCAGATATCCAGGGAGAAAAAGTTGAAAATGCTGGGCACAGACTTTAGATGCACAGCAGAGACATGCAAGGGGGGACAACACATGACGTTGCCTCTGGCCAAAATCTCCTTCTCGGGGGAGTGTTCAGCAAAACAACAGCCATAACAAGCGCAGAGCTCTCTGAGCTGTTGCAGGGGGTGATTGCACTGATTAGCCTTGAAGTTAAAATCAGGATTAAATGTTTGGATTGATTCTTGATAGCGACTGAAAATGAGAGACTTACACTGCCCTATATGGTAAAAGTGCAGCTTGCATTCATCGGGAAAATGTGGATTTTATTTTCCTCAGTTGCAGTGGTTAATCCTGGGAGCCTAATTTAATAACGCTTTTTGCAGGCACAGTCTGATCCAGATGTAGTGTGTTATTGTGCTCCTCTTTTCCAGGTTGCTGGGCATTTAGTCTACTTTTAAAATATATGCATGATGCTCACATAAAAAGGAATGGATCCAAAAGATACTGGTCTAACACTTAATTTCTAACTTCTCTCGGCATCTCTTTCAAAATGCCTACATTTGCTCCGTCACTACAGGATAAGGCTTGTCTGCTCCCCAGGTTTGAAAGAAAAGGATAAAAGCCCGTGGCTTGGCCCGCGGCTGACCTTTCTGTACACAAGCTCTGCTATTGTACAGGAACCGAAAGCAGCAGCGCTTAGCAAAACCAAACCAAACAAGCGGAGGAGCCGCCGGGGGCCGCGGCACCCGCCCGCGGAGAGGTGCAGAGCCGGGCGCGGAGCCCTCGGAGCCTGCGCCCAGCCCGGGCCTCCGGGAGCCTTTGCGACACCGAGCGCCAAAGGGCCCACGTTCCTCATGGGCTTTGGGAAACTTCATGTCTAAAGCCAAATCCAAATAACTGCGGTATTAGCCCATATCTACAGTTCTAAAGAAAAACACTTTTTTTCTTCCTTTTTTTTTTTCCTTTTTGAGAGTCAGCTTTGCTGTAAGCCCTCTTGGTTTCATCATCCTGAGCAAAGCATGTTCAAAGCAGGCTGCAACTGCTCCGAGGCTGCTGAGGAATTTGGACTTGCAGCTACTTGCAGGAATTTGGACTATTACTCCTCCCTTAAATCTGAGACATTTTATATTCCTGCAACTCCTGATTACACAATCTACGTCAAACTGCGAGTGCCTGCAGGTGATTTTTAATGGGTCATGTTGCGTGATATCAGGCTTTTTCACAAGGACACGGGAATATACTTCGGCTGGCTGGCCTAGCGCCCCCTTTTAAGCCGTGGATAGTCCGCGTTGCCTGCAGGAGCTGCCGCCTGTGCCCCCTGCCTTGCAGAGCCAGCTGCATCGCTGCTGCTTCACAGGGCAAACTGGGAAGTGACATTGCCCTTAGAAGCAACTTTCCTTCACGTGAAAAACAAACCACTTTTTAAAGAACTGAAGATCCTTTCTGCCAAAATTGCTCAAACTCTGCTCAAAATTTGCTCAAAATTGCTCAAATTGCCTTGGTGGGTGAGCATGGTACAATCCCACCAGTCCTGGTGCTCACACCCGTGAGACGATTCGGATTTGACCAAGTCCTCTTTCTATGGTTCATAAGGATCCCTGTGCCAAAAGACAACTTTCCTCACAGTATTCAGTGCGTCCTTCCCAGTGTTGGCCAGGTCCTGGCCATCCAAGACAGGCAAAAACGACAGGAGTGACCTGAGCGCCTCCAGTCCTGTTGCAGCCCAGTCCACGTGCAGGAGGAGAGGGGTGGTCTCCCATACCAGAAATAGCACAGCCGCCTCTGCTACCCAAATATTAACATGCTGCATCAATATATGGGTTTCCTGAATGGACTGTATCTTACTTTTATCAGCCATCTGTTTTTCAGACTTGATATTGGTGGTTTCATTTCTGCTGTGAAAATGCACCTTGCACTCAAGAAAATATTTCCTGTTGAGGTTCCTCCCTGGTGACTTACAGAAACTGCAAAAGGTCAGGGCTGCTTCGGAGACCGTGGCCACGTCCTCCTGCAGTGGCTCAGCAGCAGAAAAACAGCTGTAGAAGACGTGCACATGGGCAAAGTGCTGCCTGCCTTGCCCTGGGCTGCAGCCTGCCTGTACACAGACCCAAAGGAAAAGGGGCTTTTATCTTGGCTGTGTGATATTGGGCAAATCATCCCCCTCCCTGTGCGCTGACGGCAGGGAGCAGCACATCTTGGGTGACCCCACGTGGGGTCCATGCAGCAGGGTCAGCATGGCTGGGTGTCAAGGTGCAGAGAGCAGCAGGGTGTCCTGCGGGAGCAAACATCCACGTTAGTGTGCAGGGAAACCTATGGAAAACAGAATGAGACTCTTTGTAATTTCACACTTGTATCAGCCTTGACTCTTTCTGCCTGATGAGTCTTTATAAATGAATTCAAAACCAGTTATGCTGTTGATAAGGCACTAACTAGGAAGCAAGGAAAAGAGATGGCAAGGAGGGGCATGTGCACTTGGCAATGGGCTCATCAATTGATACGACGAAAAGTTGCATCAGAACATCAGAAAGTTGCATGAAAACAGACAAGGGCTGCACATTACACTGCTGCAAAATCAAGGTCAGCAATTTTATTTAGGCCAATGCTTCAGGGGCAAGGTCAAGCAAATAATGTAGAAAAAGGCATCAATAATTTAACCATAAATTCCCTGAAACACCGAAGGGATTAAATTATTAAACAAACTCTTTTTGACTAATTTATAGAAGTGGAGCTATAACGTGAAAAGTTGATAGTCAAATAATTTGAGTGACAAATGGCAACAAAAGAAACGATGGATATTATTTGACCACAGTTAAACTGTGCTCAAATATATATCATTTGTCCCTCAGGCATATTTTTGCCCAGCTCTGAAGCTCTACTTTGCACACTTCACTATGTGTACCTCCTGTGTACATCTGTACATGTGCCATAAACACACTGAAAGTTGCTGAAGCAGCCTAAGTTGATGCTTTCTGCCTATCTTTCCCTCCATATCGTATTCCATACATGAGATCTTGATTCCAGCCCAAGCTCATCACACCGTTACCAGCTGACAACACCATGGGGTGTGAACTCAGGTGGGCAGCGATCTCAGAGTCTGCATATCCCAAGGAAGTGTCTGTTGTGATAACACCAAAAACTGCCCTGTCTAGTGTTTCGGACTGATCTTTAGACACCTCAAGCGGATGGGGGTTGTGCAGGTGCTCAGTGAGACGCTGCTGGCTTCTGGGAAGGATGACCAGCACGGACTTGTACTGTCTGTAGCATGTGACACTATTGGTAAAACAGGCTTGTTTTAGCAATAAACAGGTAAAACCTTGGTGCCACATGCCACCACTTCTGTCACCTCTCATTCGTCTAAGAGCTGGACCTCTAGCCACGGGCTTATCCATGGTCTCAGCATGAGGTCCTCACACAAGGAGCTGACTAGTGATTCATAATCAGGATGTTTGAATACACCACGTGGGTTGGCCAGGCAGTGTTTTTTCCAGTCCTACAAGTCTTCCTGTGATTTCAGAGCTTTTCCTGTACTCTAGAGGCAGGGATGAGGCCAAACTCAGCTTGCTGTGCAAGACTCATAGGAGTTGTGGACATGGTTATCTCAAAAAACCTCTTTCTGGAGAAAACAGAGAGGCATCTAGGTTTATAAATCACTTTCTGCTCTGACATTTTAGGGAAGTTAGGTTCCTGTGAGCAGGTAACCCACCTGAAGTTTTTAGTTGGTTTTATGAGGTTGTTCATCTAACATATTGGATGTTAGATGGATTACCATCTTTTCTTACAGACTTTTTTTTTCCTAAAATATTGATATATACACTGATATTGCATAATCAATAAAGATAGTCAGGCTATTTTTCCTAACTCATTTGCAAAATGCCACATTGCCATTTACACAGCACACTGTAAAAAACAGATAACAAGAAACCACTGCAAATCCAACACTTCCATGGCATTAACATGCTTTGCTCTTCAATACAGAGCATTCTTTGCAAAACAGCGAACTGAGCAACACAAGAGTCTGCAAATTCTAACCAGCTCTTGCAAAACAACTGTATTTTTATCTTAATGTACATCTGCAATTCTAAAGGTTGTGAGAAAGCTGCAAAATAAACCGCAACCCTTGAGGACCTGGTTCTCTAGAGCTACTCTGTTACAAGCTGAAGTGAAACAACAAAAAGTTTTTATGTGAAGCTCAGAAAGCACTAAAAGAGACTTGCATGTTCTTTGTGCACCCCAACAATTTCCCAGAAAGGTTTCAAGTTTTACAGTTAGCTTTTGTACTGAAAAGAAAAGAAAGATAGTAACCTTTGGAGTGAGAGGCAGAACTGTGAAAACAATACTGTGTGAAAACATATTATATTGCATATTGCATCATGATGGTGGTTTAATTAATTAGACAATATTAGTTTCTGTTGACATCAAGTATTCTTACTTTACCAAATCAAATTATAGACAGTTTTGCAATCAGAACAAAATGTTTTTCACAAGAGAAAAAAAAGGTAATTATATTTTAACATCATGGCCCAAATTCCTAGGTAGTATTAAGCCACTTTTTGTGAGAGATTAGTGGAATGATTTTTACCAGCCAGGACTTCCTCTGCCTTCAGCAAATGATGATTTCACATGTTAGAAGAAAAAAATAAGCTGTGTCAGAGCAGCGCACTGGGCACTCCTTCATAATTTGGTGGAAAAGGAGTTCAGTTCAGTTAGTGAAAAGGCTGAGAGACACATCACCCAGGCTTTGTGCCCCAGATTACTTTATGAACACCCAAAAATCCCAGAGCTTCTCTTTGTCTCAGTTTCCCACGTTATCAATAAGAAGGATAATAATTCACCCTTGCAAAGAGTTTGGAGAGCTATGGGTAGAAGGTGGTATCTCCCTGCTATATGCTTGTCATTGTCGTGGTTAATGAAGACTGGCTGTGCGCAGGAAGGAACCTATCTAAGTGTCAGTCTTCATAGTCTATGTGTCGTGGATCACCTGGTGGAGGAAGTTTTGCACACAAACCCTTTAAGTAACAAAATCATAGAAATTTTAGAGCTGGAAAGGACCTCAGTTGCATTCCCATGCTATAACACAGTATCAAAAGTACTCCCAGAGAGCATTTGTCCAGGGATAGGGATATCCTTGGATATCCGTGGATATATGAATAGAGATAGCAGAAATGCCACAATGTTCTAAGTAAGCTATTCAGATATTAACTGTGCCTAGAGCCAGAAAAGTTTTCTTCATACCTAACTTTTCTAACTTTAAATTAAACTGCTCACAAATTATTCCACTCTTAATGAAATCAGCACACAGTCAATAGTTGATATGTGGTTTTGTTTCTATGTTCAGCTAAAAGGTCCCTTTTCAAACCCCTTTTGTTTTGGTTTGTCTTTGTTTTGGTTTTTTTTTGTTTTTGCCTTTTATTTCTATTTGAAACAACTCCAGCTCCACAGACTGTGTTTTCTTTTCTAGTTATCTCCCATCTTCTTTGGACTTTCTCTTATTTGTTTACAGCTTTAAGTGCTGAGTCTAAATGTAGAAACTTCTTTCCAGCTGAGAGGCCTCACCCAAGCAAATACAGCCAAATAACTACCTCCCATGACTTTCACATGATGCTCCTGTTAACGTACAATGCAATAACATTTACCATTTTTGTAACAGTTCCACACTGTTGATTCTACTACAACCCTGATATCCTGTGGTGAGACAACTGCCTGGACATTTTGCATTTTACAGACCTCTGCTTCAAAAGTACAGCGTATTACACATCTTACAAAACATCTTGCTCATTTGCCATCCTTTCCCCAATCTTTTCCCAGTCAATTATTTTCCCAGTCTCCCAGTTTCTTCTTCTTATTATTATTATTATATTTTCTTTTTATAGTAATCCTTAAGAAAGATATAAATAAACTCATTTGAAGATATCCACTACTGCTTGTATGGTTAATCCCAAAACTTTCACATTGTGGCAGCCAATCATATAGTCACTGAATGTTAAACCTGTTTTCATGATGCCAGTGTGTTCCAGTGCACTTAAAACACATGTCACTGGATTTGCACTGGCCTCAGTGCAGGCCCAGCCATGTCCTGGACCTGTCTCAGAGTCTTCTTGGGCCTTCAGGTGAAAAGACTCTCATCTCTACCTTCTATGGTGAAACTCTGGAGCTCATTCCTCCCTTCTCTGGGTAGCAGCCTTCCTCTGGCCAAGGGGATTTCATGTTCAGCCTGATGCAGCTGCCTTGCGAGACATCCCTTTCGGAGCTGTCACCTCAGTGATCCCCAAACAGGCCTTTCCTAAAGGTACCATTTAATTTCTATAGTAGTTACTAGAGCAAGGAAAGAGCCATTATTGGCAGGGCAGTCTGCACTTCCACAGCCCCTTGAAGGAATGAAGCCCCTCAAAGCCCCTCACCCCAAGTTCCATCTTGTGGGATTTTGGGGTGCCCCAGCCCCTGTGGGACCTCTACGGGGAGATGAGACCCTCTGCAACCTGAAGCAGATCTGGAGTGAATTAACTTGGCAGCAGCAGGGCATGTGGGGAGCAAGACAACTTCCCCATCTGTGTCCCTGCTGTGAGTGTGGGAGCTCAGGCTTTCTCTGCCCCATGGCTCTCCCTTCCTCACTCCTTAAGCCAGGAAGGGAAGCTATATCAGTGTGACAAAAAGTTACAGGAGACTTTATCACCACCCTATGAGGTGTCCATGCACAGGGACATCCAAGCCAAAGAGCTCCCTGCCCATCTGTGTGACCACTGCTTTTGATGGGACTAATCCCTGCACCATCCAGGAGCCATGAGCACAAGCAGCACAGTAGTCAGGGCTTTGTCACTGACTCCAGGTGGAGGTTAAATGTTTTAAGATGATGTCAAAAATGAGAACCCAAGAGAAACTTAACAATACAGTCCCATTTGCAGAAGTTTTGGGTGTCCTATTGCTCCCAATGAGAACATCTTAAATTATACAGACATGATCTTACATCAGGGCAGTTTTCAGAGCTAGAATATGCTGCTGCCTCTTAGATACATGCTCCACAAACTAAATTTGTTCATCCTCAAAAGTGTAGGAATTTGTAGCTTTACAAACAGAGGAACTTCCCCTGGAGATGCAAACATGCAGAGAAAACTAGGTGGTCAATACAGTATGATACTTTACCCTTTGGTGAAGCCCAGGTCACCTCTGAGTTGGTTCATTTTTATAAACAGTGTGGTTTGTGCCTGCACCCAGCTTCCTTAAAACCCAGCTACCATCTGCTTGCTTTTCTCCTTTTGGCACTCCTAGGGTGTAAGGCATCTAAACAGCAGAATTTTGTTCCTGTTTTGCACAACTTACCCATGGTAGAGGCACTGGAGAACCAGGGTATCCTCCAGAAATGTGCTCTCCAGTGAGGCGTTACATTTTTAATGCAAGATGCATGTAAATGCAGATACGGAGCAGTTTATAATACACAAAGTGCAGTCATTGCATATCCATGCTGAGCTGCTAGAGCCAGACAAGCAGAAATTCAGCTCCTCAGTCCTCCCCTGGAAACAAGGGAGAAAGACACACCTAGAGCAAAACAACGAGCAAGCTGTTTTTGGACGCCGCGTTACGGCTGAGTGCCGCCTAGCCTCTGCTGAAGACCATCTGAACATTGCAGCTGAGTCAATAACGCCTTCTCAGACAGGCTTGCTCTCTCGCAGGCAATTACCTAAAGCAACACTGGAGCAATCAGTCGCAGCCCATGGAGCTGGCTTTTGCAGGCTGCTCTGTACCAGTGCAGGAAGTCGGCATCATACAGCAGGTGGGCTATAATCTTGCCTCGGAACAACAACTTTGAGACTGGCGAATTGTCAGAAGTGACTGACTTTCCCTGCTGTCTTGTGGAACTGCTGAATTCTTGCGAGCTGCAGTTCAAGCCTCCCTGCCTCAGGGTTTCTCCTGCATTAATGCAAACTCTGCGCTCAAAAAAACCCTTCTGGCTGCCAGTGCATCCTCTCAGACACTACTGCAGGCCAACAATCTAACAGAGACATGGGGAGTGGCAGCACAATGTTTTCAAACAGTGTGAAGCTTGTGGATGTGCAAAATTTGCACTGAGTTCTAGCACACCCCACCCATGAGCCAGACAGTCAGGCAGGGAAGTACGAGGTTGCAGATCCCACCATTCTGTTGCTCCAAGAAGCTCTCTCAAATATGCTTTCTTCTTGTGTCCTGTTGCTGCAAAGACACCTTTTTTTTTGCCTCAAGCATTTTGCCTATTTTTAGTAGACCTTCCTGTAGCCATTAAACCTCAGTGCACAGTTCATGTTACTCACTAAGAAACACGCTAAAGACAGCTAATGGTCCAGTAAGCCACAGCCATAAGTTATGGTGAGTATATCGACCTTTTGGCTTTTCTACTTCTTGCAAACCTGCCTTCCTTTGCTGATGTTTTAAAGTTATTATAGCAGTTAAATCAAGGTAGAGGAAAATAAAACACCTTGACATAAATCACAGCTGGTCAGGAAATAGAAAGGTATTTGGAACTAAATTTTTGTGCCATGGGGATAAAAGGGAAGGCTGAAACTTGTCCCTTTGAAACTGTTCAGACAGCTCTAGCAAACGGAAGGAGTAGATGATCTCCCAAGCTCCTTCCAGTCATATATTTTCTGGTTCTGTGAATAACAAAGTAACTTCTTAAAGCCAGTTGTGCAATCTGCCCTTATAGATATGGTTAATTCATGAGCTTATTCATTAATAATAAAGCAGAACAATGCTAGAGAGAAAATATTGTACTTATTACCAACAACTCTCCAGAGATTTGTGGCATGCAGGATTCTGCTTCTCTTAATAAATAATATATAACTCTGTTATTTCTATAATATTATGCCATTAAAAAAGAACTCATTTAACCAGTTCTGCCCATCATCTTTCACCTGCTGTATAATTGCTGTAGTCTGTTGAGAGGATTACTTATCTTCCTTTGCCTGCTCTGTAAAACAAAGCCCATCTCTTCTCTCTTGACTGTTATATTGCTCCCTTTTCAAAAGGGACAACATTTATACTGCACTTGATATATTATCCAGTATCCAACTGAAAGGCTGAATTTGGCCAATATATCTCCACAGAGCATTCATTGCCTTCCTGAATAACTGCATGAAGCCACACTGTAATGCATCATTTAAGTTTCTTTGGATTAACGTGCTGTACTCTTTCCTATTTCATATAAAAAACAACTCGATAGGACACAAACCAAAGCCATCACCATTTTTAGCTGTTCATCCCTGAAAAGTGATAATATATGAAGATGAAGGAAGATAAAAATAGGAGATTTCAGAAAGTTACAGTTGCTTCTGTTTTAATCCTGCAAAGCCGTTTTGCTTTGAGCTGGGGAAGGTAGAGATGTGTTTGGAGGATAATTTGGCCCACGCTGTACAATGCAGTATCTTTTACATTTGGATGCTTAAAAATTCAAGCCTACTATGTTGCCATGCAAAGGCCATGGCAACTCTTGCCTTATGACACATATCTAACATGAATAGGATAGATACGTGTCTGAGGAAGGAACCTGATAATTTGCTTGCCTGAGAAAGAAGCATTTCTTTAAACCACTGATGTGCTATGACATGGTGTCAGATTATATCAGGGCATCTTCCATAAACTAGTTTTGCATAAGTGTGAGATGCTGCCCACGAGAAGCTCACAAGTGAAGTGTATAAATATTTAAATTATTTAAATATTTAATTTGAGGGCTGCTCACCAATATCCATTTCAGTTCTCTTGAGTTCCCCAGGATAACCCAGGGTGTCTCCTTTGCTTGCCCATCTGAGCTCTAAATATATAGACAATGTCTGTATTTTGTGCATTTATCCACTGGGGTGTTATCAATGAAGAAATCTCCTGTTTGGTTTTAACCGATATTGTTCAACAGAAAGATATTCAAATCACAGCCATGCTGTTACTTGAAAAGTGTTGTTAGAAAAACTGAACATGACAATGTATTATCTCTCATCTAGGAGCTTCTTTTGATCCCATTTCAGGCTTTGGAAAAAACTTCCGTTAACATAAATGGGGCAGGATAAACAGGGAAAGAGAAATACGGGAAAGTCCCCATCTCTGGAATGGAGATATGAACATTGGTGCTAAGACTCATGTTCCAGACCTTTTTAGATTTAGATTCCCACCAGGACACGATGTTTAAATGTGCTTTATTAGAGCACATGTGGAAGCAAGCCACAATATATCCTATACTGGCTTTCATTATTCCCAGTCATACAGTAGTATAGTAGTATATATACTGTATACATAGTAGTACATATACTGTGCTATAGCAGTATGTATGTAAGTATGCATACATAGTAGCAGTAGTATGTATACTATACTATATATAGTAGTATATAACAGTATTTCCATCCTATTATTCTATTTTGAAGGAGTGAAACTGAGGCACTAAGAGAGTAAATGATTTGCCCTGATATCACAAGAAATCTTAGGCAAAAAATGTCTGGCTAAAATCCTCCATGGTATACGGTAGTCTTTAAAACAAACGTCAAGTTAGAACAAGATGTTGACAATGATCATACTAGTGAAACATTTTAAGATGGGTTCCAAAAATGATGACAATTGGACAGCTCAGGAAACAACTCTCTACATATAGGTAAAATGGCTTATCTTGCTAACACAGTTCTCAAGCTTTCTGAGACCTATCTAGCTCTGCCCTGTGAAAAGTCGAGGCTGATCCCAGACAGAGTGATGGGAATCATAACAGCAGCCATCGCCTCAAGAATTTGCAGCAGGAGGGGTATAATGCACCCTATCCTTTCGTGGACATAGTCATGCAAATACAAAACAGTTAAAGAATTAGGCTGGGATGCTCAGTGATGATGCAGAAATCATCACGGACATTTGTGGAAGCTCCAGCCTCCGATTCCACAACACACAGTCCCACTTTACTGATTTGGCAGTAACTTGCGAAGGTCAGGAAGAGCCATTTTAATGCCACAGTGACGGACAGACCATTGACTTGCCAGGAAAAGATACTACAAGCAGCATTTCAGAACGGATCTAAATGTGAGCTGATCAGACCATTAAACAAAAATATCCAAACCAGGCTGAAATGTCTGGGTAAGACTCAAAACAGCACCGAGCAACTTCAGTGCAGTACACATAGATTTCAGGTGCCTAACTGCAAGAAAACAAATTTGCCAAAAACCTGTCTGACCTGCTGAGGTACTTCAAATACCAAAAGCACTTACGGTTTCTGGTAAAAACATCCTTAGGCAACAGTAGCTGTGCTATCTTGCATGCCCAATAGCATTATTCTCTTGGCTGGTCTATCTAGTTACCTATCTCTTTGCCTATGGCTCTTTCAGATTCAGAAATTAAGAACCCCTGTGCCTAAATCCCCTGAAGATCATGATTTTTTATGCATTCCAGAACACACCTAAGACAAACTGAGAAACTATATCTCTTCTAGTAAAGAAAAGGTTTTCTCTAGCCCTGAGGGCAGCCAGCACAGCTCAGCATGCATTCATACAGCTTCACCCTGTTTGTCTCTAAGGATGGCTGGCCACGCGTGGAACACCAGCTGGGAATGGTCCCCAGCCCGTGCTGACTCAGAACCAGGCCTGGGCAACCAGCAACATTTGAATCCCCATTTCAGGGTGCTCCTCGGTACACTCCAGCTTGCTTGTTAGGGTATATATCTGGAATGGGGAGAAAAAATTGAATCCACACGATCACACCCCAGGTCACCAGACTATAGGGGAGATTGCCACCTTTTTGCTTGTTGAAGCAGGATCTCTGCACAGCCAATAACGAAAAGACAGTGAATCCTAAAGGAAAGCCAGTAAGAGGATTTGGGCTATGTAGCAAGAGATGATGATGACGCTCAGTTGGGATGTGCAGAAATACCACTTCATATCAGATCATGTTCCCCCAATCTCAGGTTTAAACAATAAAGATAAAATTTCAGATTTCAGAGAGAAACTAGAGTTGTACGTTTTGATTTTTCAGAGCAATTCGAAGTGCAGTGAGGACAGCAATTAGGACATGAAAATTATCTCCATAGTTGCCTTGCCAGCTTCCTGTTGCTTACTGCCAAGGCTACCACTAGTTGCTCTGTGGTATTTTTATCTGTTAAATTGTGTTTTGGTTTTTTCCATTTACAGACAGATTAGAGCTATGGGAATATGTTAAAAAGAACTGTGCTCATTCCTCAGAGCGGAAGGAATGTCCTTCTTTTCAAAAGAAACATATGCTGTTGACTCTTATAACCTTCATGCACCACCTCTGCTTACAAAATACGAAATGGGATCCTGACTAGAAAGGATTTTGATTTCCTGTAATCTCAGCTGATTTGTTCCAGAGACAGAGTTCTTGCCCTCCATGTCTCATTGGGGAAGGCTCCATGCTACCACGAAGGCTGCAGAGAACGGCTGCTCTCTGGCATGCATAAATACCAAATTGCTGGAGGACCATGCCTGAAGCATGGGAGGAGCTCATACTAACCTCTTTCTATACCCCTGTGTTTCATGCTATGTTTGACATTGCAATTAAGGTAGAGAAAAGTTTTCAGCACTCCTTTAACAAAAGATTGGATTAATGAATAACCTCAGTCTCGTCAGAGATATGGAAATTCCTCCTTGTGAGCTCTGCTCTGAACCATTTGAGTTGCGGATCGACAACAGTTGTGGTTTTTTTCTTTTTTTTTTTTTTTTTCCAATTAGGTGGGATTAAGGAGAGAGCACAAGGATAAGAAAGAAAGACAATGGGAGCCAGAAGTAGGGAAGGTGACCTCCTCATGATTAGAAATGGCACTATGGGTAGTGGTGATGAGAGGAGAAGTTTCTTTGGGGGAACTGAGTGAAGGGGGAAGGAGGCCAGAGCCAAGCGGGCTTTTTAAGCCAAAGAGAAGGGTCGAAGGGAAATTGTCTCAGATTGGAAGAAGCTTGGAGATAGCTAAGAAAGAAGATAGATGAAAAGCAAAGTGGATTGGAGCTGGTGAGGTTCTGCCAAGTCCTCTTATTGTTTTTGCTGTTTCATTGCCTTTGTTTCAGTGGAGTCAAAGGCCAGCATTGGTTAAGGGACCCCATTGCACAAGCCTTTCCACTATAAAACACAGTTCTGTCACTTCAGGGTGAGTGTCAGGCTGCTAAACCCTGAGGCGTTGGACCAGGCCCACAGCCCACAACTCCATCGCCCAGGCCGCAGCTTCTCCATCTACCCCACTGGGAGCTTCCCACTCCAGAGGACCCTGGGGCCAGGGACCTGAGTCTGCTGTCTAGGGGAGGCAGCAGCACCTCTCCATCCTCTCCCTGCTGCTTTGGAATACCCCAACACAGCGGATGAAGGATGGTCTAGTCCTTTCTTGGAGGCTTTCCTGCCAGAGTTAAAATCCAGGCACTAGCACCAGTGCTGAATAGATCCAGGGAGAGCAAATGTGCCCAGTAATGTATTTCTAGGGATGATGAAGGAATAAGGTGGGAGAGAAGGAGTGAATGGGAAGACTTCTAATAGGAATAAGGGACACTAAATGGGTTGGTAGGACAGGAAGAGGTGGTGACTGGAAATAACAGAAAAGATCATAAGAAAAAAGAAAACAAAATATGGTAAAACTAAGAAGAGGAAAAATCTGCTAAGAGTGCAGTACAAGGACAGGCATGGGGGTGGCTGCAGCGAACTGTTTAGAGAAAGCCTAGTAATGTACAGTGGAAGCTTCTGGAAGGGCAAACATAGAACTCTGCTGTTTTTAATGCAAATATTTTCTTAGTTAACAGCATGTTCTGCAGCTGGAACAGGACCCATTTGCCTTTTGCCAGTTGAGTTCCACACCCGTCTTCTGTCAAGAGAAAAGAAAGGTGTCCTGGCCTGCTCTGAAGGATGCACTTGATCACCTGGTCAAAAGAAAACAAGAGACAGTAAAAAAAACGTGGCCTTGGAAAGAAAGATGGCAAAAACGAATGGCAGAGACACACCAAAGCATATACATTTGTGTATGAAGATCCTGGCCAGAAGGTAAGGATGAAAGGAAGGTGGAGAGGAAAGGGGTTTGACCATGGTTGAGGGGAAAAATAGAATGCCAAGGATGAACAGCAGAAGAGGGGCAGAACTGAACAGGGGGCAGGAGGTCTGGTTCTCATGAAACCAGAGAGAGAACAAATTTGAAAGCGGCACTCGTGGGAAATTCACAGTGCTGTTTCTGCTAAATGCCCAGCAGAGTAAGGCCATAAGCGAAGGAGATGGCGCTGAGGATGAGTGGGGAAAAGCAGGGATGGGAGCATGTCAAAACGGCCAAGCACAGAGAACCTGCAGACAAATGAAAGGCCAGTGCCCTTCTGCACAGACGAAATCCAGCATAAATGGGCACAGAGGCAAAATATGTTTGCGTGTGCATCTGTTTGTGCATTAGGCGTAGTTTAAGCCTAGGCAGCCGTCTCCCTGTGCCAGCATCTTTTATTCCTCTTTTCAAGATAAAGGGAGTTGCGCAAGATCAGCATGGGCTGATGTCCATATAAGGCCCTGGGAAGCCAGGAGGTGGGGTAGCCCACGGCGCAGGTGCTGGAGCTTTTGGGCAGAGCACGAAGGTGGTTTCTTCTTCTTCCTTTATTTAGTGGTTTAACAAGGAAAGTTTCTGGAGTCTTGCCAAATCTGAGGCCAAACTGAAATTAGCCCAGGTTGCCAAACAGAGTGCAGAAGCTGTTAGGGGGAAAGAAAAGAAAAGAAAAAAAAAGAAAAGAAAAGAAAAGAAAAGAAAAGAAAAGAAAAGAAAANAGAAAAGAAAAGAAAAGAAAAGAAAAGAAAAGAAAAGAAAAGAAAAGAAAAGAAAAGAAAAGAAAAGAAAAGAAAAGAAAAGAAAAGAAAAGAAAGAAAAGAAAAGAAAAGAAAAGAAAAGGAGACAGCAATCCTTAAACAAATATCTTTCATAAACATAATGCCAATTGGACTGCAGTGCAGGGAGCAGGCGGGTATGTTACTGTGATTAGCTCACCTATTTTTCCTTTCAGAGATTCAGAGATATTTTGCTACATGGGCCCAAACTTTAAAGGTGCTAAGCACTCTCACCTTGTGGTTGGTGATTCCAGGAGGTACCGTGTCCCCTGCAGAATTGGGCCACTGTCTAAAATTGACTTAATCAGTACTGGAATTGCACATTTCAAGAGGTAAAAACCAATACTTCCTTGAAAGGATTGTGCCTATATGGTGATTATTTGGTGTGAACTTATTAAGAGTATCCATAAATCGTGATTTTGTTGTACAGGACCTTAAACCATAAAACAGATCCCCCAAATTTTAGTTAAACACTCATGGAATGGCATTTCTAGAGTAGCTTAGAATAGCCTAAATTCCCACAAGCTGGCTTAGCTACACCCCGAGGGCTTGCATGCTCTCAAATAAATACACCTACATCTAAAGATACCTGCATAGTCTCTGCTGGTAGATGGCATATAGTTTGAAACATATAGCTACCAGGCACATCATCCGAGGTGCAGAAAAATGGCTTCCCTCTGTCAGCTAGTTCTATACATTATTGATGTATATCACATTATATATTAAAATGAAATGCACTTAAGAGAGTTACTGCAGACAGGCTTTTTTCCTTCCCCCCACCTTTGAGACATTTCTCTATTAAAATCAGATTATCAACCATTTGCCGGTCACCTAAGTCTGAACCTGCTGAACCTCATTCCCTCTTTTCTTGGCCACCAGTGCCTCTGACAATACCATCCTCCAACCTGAGGATTCCTGCGCTTTGGAAAAGTGGTGCCTTCTTAGCACTCTGGGAGTCTTTCTGATCTGGGTGATCTGAGTGGATTGCTTAAGGATTTATAGGTGCTGGTGGACTAACTCTTCCTGAAGTCAGTATTGCACAATCAGACACGAATAAAACTTCCATGTTCTCAAAAGGAAATGAATATTTTATAGGCTACGTAAATAAGAATTTGGGAAGGTGAGGAGGGAATGTCTACAAAAGAATGTAACTGGGAGAAAGATGAAACACTTTGTAAATCAGTTCAAACGTTGCAGAGTGAAAGGAGTGAAATCATTTCAGCTGACAGCAAATTCACTGAAAACTGTAGTATGAGAATGGAGCAATTTGCAACTTTGGCAGGATTCAGTGAACACCTTCGTTTAGAAAAAAAGGAATTTTTAAGAAGTTAAAATATTTCACATTGAAGATATTGAATTACTGTGATTCGTTCTGGGAAAAAAAAAAAAAAAGAAAACAAGCCTTGCTTTTCCAAATTATGGTAGCTTTGTTTTTCTATCCTTTTTTTGCTAAGGTTTTCTCTTAAAATAGACTGAAACTTTAAGAAAAAGATGAACAAAGACATACCTAATTCAAAAAAAAAATATATTTTGGGCAAAAAGAAACCAAGCAATTTTCTTTCTTTCTTTTTGCAGGGGATGTGTGTGAAAATTCCGTTTCAGTTTGACATACCTTGCATCTAGTTCTCTTCACTTATCAGTATGACCATAAAGCAAAAAACTCATTGTGCACTTAACTTATGTGTTAGTACAGTGGTCAGGAATAGCCTACATGAAAGATTCATCTGTTGTGTGAAACCTCATCACTACTGAGCAGGTTGCTCAATGCCTTGGTATGAGGCATACCTTATTATCGTTGGCAAACCTGCTGTATGCTGTTTTGCCAATGAAGGTACTGAAAACAGAGAGAAGACAACTTGGCCAGCAATTTGATATTGAAACTAATTGCTAAGATTTGGGCCCACTAAAGTGAGATATGGGAAACCTGCCCATCAACACTAACACTCCCCCCAAAATTATCTGTTTTTTTAACAAACTATATTTGAAATATAGCTTCATTTCTTAACATTTTGAGAATGTGTGCAATGTTTAGTCTTTCAGCAGGTCATTTCTCACATGCCACGTTACAAACATATTGAAAAGTCTGTTCATCGTCCTTGTAGACCATCTGTAAGTCAATGGAAAATATAACACATGACTTGGACAAGCATTTGGCCTGTTACATGCTTTCTGCTTGTGCTGCCGAGGTAGTTTAGATGCAAAACCAACTCCCTTTTAAAGTGGTCCCTAACATATTGTCTAGAAAGATTAAGGAGGAGAAGCTAAAGCATTTTCTTGGTCTTTATAGTAATTGTCATTGTACTGCTCAAAGATTAATAAGCGTTCATAGTATCACTTGAAGGAAGGGTGTTTTTTCTCTCCATACAAAGTGCCTTGTGAATCTGTACAGAAGTGTCCTATTCTTCTCCAGTGAACTAAGGCACTGGGTAAGATCGGTTTCAGTGGTGAATTTCAGGAATGAAGCATGCACATTTTTAGGCTGCTGAACACACTGGGAAGACTTTGCTGAAAGATCTCCTCTGTGATGATATTTCTGTAGTTGCACATGAAAATCTTATTAAAATGAATTTTATTTATTAACTCCTATTTTGAAGTAGAGGAGGTTTGGGACCAACACATTTGTTTAATAAATGATGGTGAAGGGGAGTACTTATCCTCTTAGCTAGGCTGATATTACCTTTGCCTGCAGTTATATGTTTGACAATGTAATTGTGGGGCAGTTTAAGTATACCCATAAGTAATGTATACACTAAAACTGCATCTAGATGAATGTCTGATTCATCAGGAATATTAATCAGAGAGGAGTGAGAGCCAGTATATTGAAAGCAGAAGAAATCTTCAAAGGCAAGTGGGAGTTTGAGGTACAGGAGGTGTCTGAATGATTACAGTCAGTTAAATAAAAGGCAAGAATTTGGAAATGCATATAAATAGCTCCTTAGATTGGGAAGGAGTACCAAAGGGGCCTGTTTACATTTCTTATATTGGAAGTTGTGCCTAAGAAATGGATGCACAACCAGTTGTAAACGGAGGAACGGGAAATTGTCGTTTTCCGTAGTTTTGTCCTGTGAAATTTACTGTTGGAGCATATTTGTGTTGTCAAGAGCCAGCAGGAATTTAGTATTCCTTATTTAGAGAGGAAAAATATATAAAGGTAAACTATCTCAGTGATATAAATCATCAGCTAACAAATACAGGGGGTCGTTACCCCCTATATTTACACCTAGATTTACACCTCAGAGACAGGATGTAGGACACGAAACAACATCCAACAAACTCAGTTCCTACTTCCCCTACCTCTGGAAAGAGCCAGTGCATGGGTAGGAAAAAGAGCTGAGATAACATAGAAAATATTGGTCTGATGTACATGTGAGATATAAATATTCCCATGTCATGGCTGCAGGTTTGGAAGGCCTCAGACTGACTGGAGACATCATGTTGTCACATGTCAGCCCGTTGTAGAACAACTGTGAAGTCGCCACAGAACAAATCACTATTCATGAGGCCAAACTCTAAAACAAAGCCTGTCCTTCAAGTACCGGTGGCCCCAAGGATGCAGCACAGTTTAGGACGCTGGGGCATCAGCTGCGCGGTCGGAGGCTTCAGTGGCACATTGCCAGGAGCCCTGGGGCTGTGTCTCATTTGCATGTGTGGGGTGGGATTTTAAACAGAGTTCAGTGAACACAGAGTCCTGTAAGTAAACACAGCAGTTCCTAAAACCCATAGAGAGACCCACTGTAGGTTGAGAAATGGAGAAAAATATGTTCAAAAGAGAGATGGGAACTCACTGTTTGAAAGTATGTCCAGCTTTGTTTCTGACTCGATGCACAGAGGTTTCCAACTGCTAGGTGGTTATGTTCTTGGACTTGTTCCGACCTGTAACAGGAAATGTCTGCTCACAAATATATAGGTGTTTCTAAAGAGCCTCATACAAACATCAGCCCTCACATATAACTGAGGATACCTAGCACCAGACAGGCAGCTAGACAAATTCAGCATACTTTCGTGACCAAGTTTGGACTACGACACTGTTATTCAATAAATTCCATCTCGGCCTTTATCTCAGCTTCATCTAGGGCCTTTCCAAGACAAACCTGCAAAAGGTCAGGATTTGGCACTCCTCACATCATCCCCTGCTTAAAGCCAGGGCAGCAAACAACAGGCGTGACTTGGATTCCTCCTTCCTGCTCAGGACAGGAAACCTTGTAAGGAGGCACGCTCTGACTTGTCCTAATCACTCCTCCTGCAACGGGACAACAAGGATTAGGAATGTTCAAACAACCCTGACTGCCAAATGATTTAGCAGTCATGCCCCCCACCATGACTTCCTGTTGTCCATTTGGGGCCATTTGGGCTTTTATTTGGCCCAGAGTACCTGCATCCTCCTTGCCTAGGGCTACAGTGTCAGTCAAACAACGCTTGAGACATTGGTTATGTATTGGTCCAGCTGCTTACATGCAAGGCACCGTTAAACAGCGACAGGCATAGCAGTGCTGATAGCTGGACTTGGTTTACAGGAGTCCTTTAGCGTGTCAAGTTCTGCCTATTCATAAGCTGAGGTAGAAAGGTCCCTTCTGGAAGGTGGGTTCAGTTTTACTACTGAGAGAGCACAGGGGACTTCTGGTCCTGGCCCAGACTCTGCCGCACGTGAGACCTGGCATGTGCTGGGGAATTAGCATTGCCTGCGGGGAAATTGTCATATTCCCTAGGGTTACAGACAAACATTGGAAAGCTTATTTAGGGCTAATGGTTATTGTCTTGATTTCCTTGGAGTAACTTGGTGAAAAATATTCCTAAATCAAAACCTGCCAGACTAACTAATGGGCATATAAGGAGGAGGTTACATGTATGACATGTATATTGCTGCAGTAAAAGATTTAATACTTGTTTTCAATAGTTAGACATGCTAGACATATTTAGACAGATATCTTGGAATCAGACATACTAGTGAAAGATCTTGGAGAAAGGGTGGATTCCTCAGCTGTCCAGCTGGAGAAGACTAGACTGTGAAGAGACTGATGTTCTTGCAGTGGATGGAGTAAGGCAAATATCTGTTGCCTGAGACATTCAGCTGCTTGAATATCTGAGTCTGAAGTGTGACAATTCCAGTGATTTCCTTGAGATCTCCTACATTTTTTGGATAATATTTCTTATCCTTCTGTGATGGAAGAGACGGTGAGTACTATGGGGTTGGAGCTGCCCTTATGCACCTGAGCTCTTGTGCCCACCTGCAGCTCCCAGGAAAATGGGAGTACCCGTGTTCTGTGATGGGATGACATCTATGAGTGCTGTGGATGTCAGCAGCCTGTTCCCTCAAGTGAATTGTATTTCCATCAAGAGTCATGAATGAATATTTCCTCATATGCTTTTCCAGTGAAAGATACTAATAACAGCAACTGATTGATCAGAGGTATTGTCAAGATCAAACTTAAGTTGACATGAAGTCACTCACTAATCATTAAAAGGAGGGGCAAAGCTCCAAGCCCTGACTTACTCAAACCCATTGAATCTGCATTGTGTAGATGGTTCCTGAGGCCTTCTTTCTTCTCTACCATAGAATCATAGAATCCTTAAGGTTAGAAGGGACCTTTAGAGATCATCTAGTCCAACCCCTCTACTCCAGCAAGGACTCCTAGAGCACATGGCACAGGGTGGCGTCCAGGTGAGTTTGGAGATCTCCGGAGAAGGAGACTCCACAGACTCTCTGCGCAGCCTGTTCCAGGGCTCTGGCACCCTCAATGTTAAGAAGTTTTTCCTGAAGTTCCTGTGGAACAGCAGATTCAGATGCTCTTCATGTACCTGGAAAAGGTGTTCCTAGTGAGATTACATATAACCAGTAATTTAATCTTACAAAGACAAATGACTGTTGCATCTTAACATTAAGTAATTAGGTACTGTGGATTTACTCTGAGATAGTTATTGATTTGTTGCTCCAGTTCAGAACAATTTTTGACCTGCAGCAGGCAATATGTTGTCTCTTTCAAGGTCCAGACATGAATGAATGTGGCAATTTGCTATTGCTGAAGAAAGTTTTCTGACTCTCAGTCTAAAAGACAATGGAAGTGCTATTGTTCCCTTGCCTGACATAGCTTCTCTTTCCCATTGGTGGTTTATGCTAACTCCACTTGGAAAAAAAAATAGAAGACTTTCTTAACTGAATTTCATTTATGACCTAGTTATGCTCATTTAAAGCTTGATGGGCTTCCTTCAAGGCAGAGTCATTTGCCATTACTGTCGCATACAGCTGCTTCTTTCCTAAGTAAGCTCACTTGCAAGAATTTATAGAGATTTTTTCTTGCATAATTTAAAAATACTGAAAAATTAAACAGACAAAGGCTGAAAACAAGACATGGAAAGCTCAGAGACAATTCCAGTGCAGGGAGAGTACTGGGGTAAGCTCCAAAGACCTGCAGGAATGCCACAGCTAGGGCAGAAGCTGAAGGACCTGGCCTGTGTGGGGCTGGAGGGCAGTCTCACCTGCCTGGAAGGGCAGGACAGTGTCCAGGGAGGAAAGGCTGCAGTGCGGAAAAGACCTAGCAAAGCAAGAAAGCACTCCAGGACAGCACTGAAGTGGAGCAGCACTTCCTGAAAGAGGGTTAAAACCTCTTTGGAGAGGCAGCAAGAGGGAAGCAGCCTCTTCAGTAAACTGGATAGGAGGGATTTCTGGAGTGACTGCCAGCAGAGCTCGCTCTCAGGGCTGTTTGCTGAGCTACCTTCATCTCTTCAGTACCACTCTTGGAGCAGAGCTCCTCAAAGCAGGCCTAACACTCCAAGAAAACGTGAAATACAGACAGAAGTGCTGTCTGGTTTATGGAGGTGGATGGCAGTTGGGCACCTCCTCCCACAACCTTCTCCAGCCCCACACCACCGGTCTGGGGACAGTGGATGCTCCCGGCACATTGGAGAGGGAACTATGACCTTCCTGGTTTGCTGGAGTGAGACGTGGAGGCCTCGCTCTGCAAGGAGGTTGCTGGTTTTGCTTTGCCCCCAGGCTTTGACCTTGACTGCAAAACAATTAAAACTGCTTGCTCTAATTCGAGATTTCCTGTGTAGGTGATTATCTGCCATAATTTCCTGGTCCCTTTTCAAGTGATTGCTTTCCTGTCCTGTAAGCCTGGCTTGCATTTGTGTCCAGATGTATGGTCTTATATTTGGCTATTCTGAAATGCTCATTGTTGTCCACTGCCAACACTGCAGAGCCCTCCAGAGCGCTCTGTGTCAGGAACCTGCCTTCTTCCACTTCCTTACCTTCATGTCATTGCAAACAGAATTTGCAATGATATAACAATCCTTTTCCCAAGCCATTGATCTAATTATCAAATGTCATAGTCTACAGTGGATTTACTTGGTAAATCTTTACACAGAATTGCTTTGAAGCATATTAAGTAGAATATTGAAACTATTTCAAGCATTAATGTGCTGTTAATGCTTTAATAAAAATATCATAGAAGCAAATTAAATGGCTTTTTATCCTAACACTTCTATTATAAGCACTCAGCATACATCTCAAAAAAAAAGAAAGCAGTTTTGATTTTAGCTTTTAAGCTACATATGTTCTTAAGTAACCCTCAGTTCCTATTTCTATTTTTCTTTCTGATTGATTTGACTTACAGCATTTCAAATTTTGAGAAATAGTCCCTTGTAAATGACCCAGATAAGTATATGTTTTTGGTTTTATATTAAAAATAAGAATATATAATAAATATGGAAATATATAATTATGCATCTATATATATTTTTAATATAAGAATATTCTTTTTCTGATAACATGAGAGACCTAATACAGAATTTCCAGAGTTGAATATAACCTGTTTTAGGCATTTGTAAAATTCCAAAGACATTGAAACACTGGCAGCCTGAGACCACCAAAAAGGCAATGACAGTTCACAGATCTGTACTGCATAGGCTGAAGGAAAAAAAAAAATATAATCAGTCATCTTCTCAAGTGAAATTTGATCAGTTGTGGAAATTGCCATGCTTGAGAAAAACTGGCAGACATATATTTAAAGTTCAGCATATGGTTAAGAACTTTACAGAATAGGGTTCATTTTAAACAGATCTTTAAATGGTTTCTAGCACAAAACTGAAAACAATTCACAAAAATACAAAACCAGCAATTGCTGCTAGCAGATATTATTCATACATTTAAAATTATGCCTATATTTAATGTCATTGTTACATTGTGGAAGGCAACAGTGTGGGTATTCAGTCCATAATCTAATAGGCAGCACAAAATGCACGGTAAATTAGGAGGTCAACTGTATCTGTACTTCACAGGGTTCACATCCTTGCATATATATCTTGCAGATAAAATCTTTATGGCCTGTTCTTCACAGCTTCAATCCTGCAGAATGCTTAAGGGTCTTCAGAAATGAGGGCAATAAATGATCCTATTAAATCACAGGGCTATTGCCATGTTTACAGGCCTTACTGGTATAGGACTATAAATAGCAGAATTAGAGAGAGAGCAATACCGTGAGTACTAACCATCCAAAATTCCATCATTAAAACCTGCCATCACTCTTCCTGAATTAGTGTCTGTCAGAGCTCATCAGTATCCTGGCTAGCACAACCACAACTGCTTAGGAGTCTTCTATTTCACACAGTTATTCTCTGAAAATGTGACTTTGCTAAAATCAAAAATAGCAGCAAATCAAAATGTCAGATGTATCAGTAAATGCTTTTTGGCCTCCTGCATGAATTTCTGGACAAAAAGAAAAAAAAGAGTGAGCAAATGCACAAGCCTCTGCTGCAGAATCACAGATATTACAGACACTTTGATACTCAGAGCTTCACTCCACCTGGAAAGCAAAAACCCTCCTGCTGTGAGTGATTTACTGCCTAGGACAAACTTTGCTTTCTATTCCAATGAATATTTAATTACTTACAGAGTATGAATCAAATTCAACAGAACAACTAATTCTCAGTATGAATCAGATAGAACAGGATTTGAACCTGTGTCCCTGCTGCCCTAACCAGGAGCTTTGACAAGGAAGTGAGTTACTGTACAGATAGAAATCACAGAGGAAGGTTTTAGACTCTCATTTCTGGACAAAGAAAGAAAGAAAGGGAAAAAAAAGAAAAAAGCACTAGAAAGAAGAACACATCTGCAAAAAGGCCATTGATACAGTGTTAAGATGACCATGTCAGAGTTTAAAAGAAAAAAAAAAGATAAATTCTGCAGACCCTCTTACTGAAGAACAGTTTGCAGCACACCATGCAAAGTCAGAGTATACACGAAAAACAGCAAAAACTCCAGAGCTCTGCTCTTCCTCAGACCAGATGATCTCTCAGCTCAAAGCAAGGGGGAAAGGCAAGGAATTGGCATTATTTTTCCATTTCTCTTCTGCTCCTTGGTTTGATTCTGATCAAAGAAAACGAATCAGAATGTATGGAAAGAGTGGTGGGAGGCTTGTGTTCCTGCGGGAGTCACTGGCCTCAGAAAGCAAAATGAATGTAAGGATCATCTCATCCATGAAGCGTGAAAGGAGCATGAGGACGGACTGGGCCCCTGGCTCTCAGCTGGCTGCTTCGCAGTGTCTCACAGCTAGATCTGCTAAAATAAGCCCCACAAGTCCTGCTTCTTTGAAGGATGCTCTGTATTTTTAAATCTCTGAAGGCGTTGGCCTAATTTAAGGGTTGTTTGCTGAAAATAATTTGTTTCAAAAATGTGTGACATGTAAACATATGTCTAGCCAAACTGCTTGCACAGAAAATGACAAAATCCTATATAGCATTTACAAGCCAGCCTGAGTAAAACTGCTTTGGGGTTCTTCCTTCTAGAAATGTAGTCAATAAAGAACAATTAGTGCAGAAACTACCTAATATATACTGTTGCCCAAAGAAAGACAGAAGTAAAAGCAAATTATCACTGCAGATGCTTAGCAGTAGCTCCCACATGCATTGAGGTAGCACTCTCACATGTGAACCAGCTGGCTCCCTTTCAGCACAGTAGCTAAACCTAACTGTGCCGGGGACCATCTGATAGGAGAGCAGCTAGGGGCTCAGGAATGCCAGCATTCCCACTGCTCTGTTTTCCCAGTTGTCAGCTCTGTTTATAAATTGTCCATTTATAGCAAACCCAGCACCTGCTATGGACACCTCATGCTGCCACGTGCTTGAATGCATCTCAGAGACACCCCTCACTTTAACCAGTTAAGTTCAAACCCTATATCAAACTTATGGCTAAAACAGACGCTTGAAATTGCTTTTGGGTAGTTCTAAAAGGTCCTGTAATCCTTTTCAGAATGAAGTAGCAGAACTACTGGGGACTGAATAGATCACCCTTGGTACAAGTTTGGACTTTTGTGGAGTTTTCAGATGTATGAGGAATGACCTGGCCCAGGGATTTTTTATTATTATTATTTTATTTTGGTTTGGTTACTCTTCATGGGAGTTAGTAATTTTGCTTACACTTTATAGGTCTAGCTGTAGTAACTTGGGACTGCCACAATGTGACACGGCTTTCTTCATGTAGGCAAGGCAGAATTCTTGCAAAGATGTACGACATGCAAGCTCTAAAATGTGACAGATTTCTGGTTCCCCCTGGACAGTTCATCTTATTTGCTCCAGCACAAAATGAGGTCCCTTAGCCCCGCTCAGGGTGGTTCTTGAGGTGATCGGTGACCCCAGCCCGCCAGCACAGCAGGGCCACGGTCACCCAGGCAGCAGCTGCACCACCAGAACTGGCTGCTCCTCCTGGTCTCTCCTCAGAGAGGCAGGGACCCGACGAGGCCGAGGAGCGACGGTCTTGCAACACGTCTTTAATCTGCCCCAAGATCAAAGGGGGCCAGTTGCTCAAGAAGACTCCGAGAGGATTAGCTTTTGTGCTGCTCCTGCAATCTTCTAATTACGCTTGAAATCCACAGCGGATAGCAGAGAAACCTTCGCATTTCAAGGCATTATCCTGCCTAATCCTGGAGTTAAGAAAAAATAACTTGGTACAAACCCTTCTCGGAAGCACCTAACTAGGTCTAACAGACGAGAAGTGCCTGGGGGGACAGTGCTGCTGTATGACAGTCCCTAATACCTGACAGGACCGGAGAGCATCTCTGTGGCTAGACAGCAACGTGTCACCGTGGCTGCTGCCCTTGGGCCTGCTCCAGCATGGCCGCAGCCACAGGACTGCTCCTTTCCTAGACACACCCGTGCTCCTGCGAAGGATTTCTTGGCTGACTGAAGGAGCGATCCTTAGAAAAAGAGGCCCACCGGTGTAAAAGCTGGAGTGGCCCCTGGTGCCTGCAAGTTACTGAGGTGTCTTCCGTCCCCGCTCAAATGGCTGCACTCCTGGCCCAGGAGATGCCAACCATGTAAAACATCAGCAAAACGTGAAGGCCAAGATCTGACCCAGTGAGACCTGGTGCAGGAGGCCCTGCACACCAGCCAGCTAGACACCCTGGCAGATGTCACCTGGCAGGAGCCCGCCGGTGGCTTCCTTGGCCTGCTGTGCCGGTGGTGTCCGGGACCCGGGCGCTGCCGCTGGGCACTGCCGTCGCCAGTTTTAACGTTCCTTGCTTTCTTCAGTTGCGTTTGCAAGGCAAGGTATTGTATGAACCTTTACAAGCTCACTGGAGGGCCACTTTTGCACACCATAACTCTGCTTTTCAGTCTTCAAAAGTCATTTTTAAGCACTTAGAAAGGTCTGAAAATGAATTATTTTTCCAAGTATGGATTAGTAGTCATGAGAAATTATGCAGATCTGGATTTGTATTCTGCTACCAAATATAGGAAAAAAAGGAACCTTTGAAATCCAAGAACAGCTAAGAATAATTGTCAGTAAAGAGATGGAATCACATGGATGGGAAGCAATACTCCCATTGCAGCTTTAGGCAATTTTCAAACTGAAATAAGAAGCCAATAACTTTTCATTTCATCAGCAACACTTAGGTCTACTTACAATTTTCCCATGCCTGAGGATAATTGCAGATTAACTGATCTGTTTTCCTTTGTTTTAACACCAATAATTAAAGTTTCTTACTTTATGAATTTCTGAAATAATAATAACTATAGCAGGATGATGGTGATACATCTTCATCTTCAATGAAGTGGCTCAAAATATCTACATCGAGGCAAAGTTATACAGGTTAAAATATTTGCAAGAACTTAAAAAAACACAATGAAAACTGTATTCCAGATGAGATTACTTACTGAATATATATTAGAATTTGCTCTTGTGTATTCATAAGTGCTCCAAAAGTTGTGGTAAAAAGAATTCAGATTAACTGGAACAAAATTCAACATGGTTCAATTAGGAATATCAAGATCTAAAAATGTATTTTGAAACTCTGACTTTACTTTTAGAATTCTTCTGCATAATAAACACAAAGAATCGTATTTCAGTATGTGTCAGGAGAGTTTTTTTTCTTTTTGAATCTGGCCATCAGTCCCACCATGCAAGTGGTTAGCTGTTGAGCGAGCACTTTTTTCCAACTGTTTTGCATTTGTGTTTGAGGGCTGAGTACTGGGGAACATGTCCTACTTCAAAATTTGGCCCACTACATGGGGAGTACAGAAAATATGGTGATTGTCAAAGAGTGCGTGCAAGCATCAAGCAATGTATCTTCACAGAGCGTGCTATAAATATTCACTGTTCTGGAAGTCATTATACTGAAATGGATTCATAACAGAAATACACTGAGGAAATCATATCTACCTATATATTCTTGAATCCCGCGGGTATCCAATGACAAAGAACAAATAAGTGTTGCAGGCTTGAAAGCATTCAGATTTTCAAGGTTAAGCTGTTCCAGTGTGTTTAGATATTTGAGAGGACACAGTTTTACTTGTCACATTGTACTGACGTGACAGATACCTGTACTCATGCCACACAGCTTGTGCTGGCATGCAGTCCTTTAAAGAGGTTGCAGCTTTTGGCTCCAGTGGATAGTACGTGCATCTTTGCACATTACTTTCATCTAGGGTCTTGGCTGAGAATCTAACCACTGGTTCACTGAGTCAATATTGCACAGATTATATTTTCCTGCATTTGGTAATAACAGGTTTTCTCGCAAACAGGTCAGTAACGCTAAGTGCACGCTTCATATTCCATGTTACCATATGTGCACCTTGGTGGATGGCATGCTATATAATCTATACACACTGACATGCAGTGGCTCCCACTGACCTCTAATACTGGTTCAGTGCCAGTTTTAAGTACAGAATCTGCTGATGGGTGCACTTGGCCTATTGATAGGCACGTTACTCAGTAGAGATGTCCCATCTCAAAGGGAAGTTTTATTAGCTATACAAAACAGAGTGGGTCAGAGGGAGCCATCAGCCACATTCAGCCTGCCACAGTGAGTGTGCGGTGCAAACCACCCAGCAGACTGACCTTCATGAGCTTCATTTTGGGTGACTGTGCACACCTCGGGAGGAGCCTGGGCTGACCCAGGAGCAGTAAGCGTACTAACCTTATTCATTCTCTGAAATTAGTTACTAGAACAGTTGGGTGTCGCTTGCAAACCTAGCTGCCTGTTTGCTCTGATAGGTTTTCCTGTTACCTTGCCTTATTACCTATTACTTACCTAGGTTTCTTAATGCACCTAAGCAACATATGGCTCAAGGCTATGAAAATGCAAGAAACAAAGCTTTTTTTAATCCTTCAGTTTTATTTCTATTCACAAGTAGTCAGAAGACCTTCTTCTAGGGTTGAGGTATTGTAGTTAAATCCTCCATGCAGCTCTAAAAATGTTATAGCTACAAAATAGTTCTTACTTGTGGGAAAAGGAAAACAATGTTATGTCCAACAGTAGAATAAGCAAAATATAATTCATTTTAGAGTAGACTACCATAACCTCAAATCCTAAAAATTACTGCATCAAAACCTCAAGTTATTCACCAGAATATACTCTGATCTTACTTCTAATAAAAATGGATTGTTTGTTTGTTTTTCTCCTGTATATACAGAGGGGACACTTTTTTTCCCAGAATCATTCAACTGGGCTATTCTTTAATGAGGAAGAAAAGGGAGGAATTTAATACTAGTGGTTATTATTATTGTTTCTATGGCTAGATATCGGAATTGTATTTGGTTGCATTATTTCCTGTGATAGTATTCAGCATATTTCTTTTTTGTACAGGATCTGAGTCTTCTTTCAGAAGAATTTGGTGGTAGTTTAAAAATTCCGTTATTAGGAATAGTAAGAATACCTTGAAATAAACACAGTGAAGTGCATGATAGCTCTTGGTCTGCTTTAATTCCAATTAAAGGTTTAGAGGAAACTCTCCTAGAAGGAAGCATAACCTCAAGCAAGCTATTTTAATGCTCTAAGGGCAAACAAACTCTCAGGCAAAACTAAACACAGCTCACTGTAAATTACAGGGCAGTCTTTCCCAGAGTATGAAAGGATATGAGTAGACTAAACTGACTCTCTCAACAAATGAGGAAAAATACGTGGCAGAGAAAGAAGTCGCTTGCCTCTTCCTGAAATAAATATCTTAGGTAATGTAGATATGATTGCAGTTTTGGATATCTGCAGTGCTACTTCTCAGCTTTATGCATTAGTCTGTGCATATGTGCAAGAAAAGAGGACCAAAGCTCCCTGATGAAAAGATCTGACATAAACATCTCACTACGGTGAGTTTTGAAGGAGAAGGGTCTTGATTACATGGGGACTGAAAGATTGCCTGTTGAAAGGTAACTCCGCTAGCTAAGCTGGTTGCAACCTGGACGCGCTCTGAAAATCTTTTCCATTTGGTGTTCACATGCAAGACAGTTAAACAAATTGAAATCACTTGTAGTTCATTAATAGAAGCCATTACTAAAATGAAACTGACTTCCTGGATTCTTTTAAATAAAGCTTCCAAAAATAGTGTCAGACCATGGTCAAAAAGCTGATGCAGTCCAGATTCCCATGGAAAGCACCAGTGTGTGATATTTTCTTCTGCTAGTACATAATTACCACCCAAACAAAATGCCAAGTATCTTACCTGGAGCCCAAGAGCCTCTTCCATGACCTATAAAAAGGAGGCTCTATACGTATACAGCACCATATAGCACACTATTCCTTCTTTCATATGGCTGTTGAAAGGAGGATGCTTATAATTGTGAGACACTTGTGGCAATCTCATACTAATAGGGTCATGAGGAGGATTAAACAGAAAATACACTCATGTCCCTCCAAAGTATGGGTATGACTCTATGTCAGGATTAATAAGTGCAGTGGGAGTATTTGTAGAAAGCTGAGTCTGAGGACCAAGTTTTACAAGATGCTACGTGGTCTTCTCTTGCTTACAGCTTTGCTCAATCTCTACAACCAGTCCCCATGAGAAAGTACAGATTCTCTTTAGCCTTTCTGTAGGGGGAAAAAATCATGCTTTCTCTTGTGCTTTTGACTGATTTGGTTTATAGTTACTGGGAGCGGAGCTATGGAAGTATTCAAGGGCCTTCAAGGGCCTGATGGCACTATGCATCTAACTGTGAAAATCCTTTTCCATCTGACCCTCAGGATAAGCCATTGTGGAGTCCTCTGTACGAACCCAAATGGTTTTTGGGATCTGTGTTAAAACTCAGAACTTGAAGTTAAGTCTGTATGTTTTAACATCTTTTGTTAGAACAGCTTGTTAGTGTGATGGGCTCTACTGCCGGGTTTTCACTTCAGTATTTTTTAGGAATTTGTGTGAGGCCAGTCTCTGGTCTGTGCATTCCTTTTGACATAGCGTGGAATCAGTGTTGTTTTAATTCGGACTTGACAGTTTTTCTGTGTCAGGTCATAAGAAGTTCTCAACCTTAAAAGCACTCCAGTGCAGCACTACGTTTTTCATTGTGACAGGAAGCAGGAAACACATGAAAACAGAGAATGGCTGAAGTAAGAAAAATGCTGATTGCATAGAGGGAAATCAGCTGGAGCAATATTCTTCAATCTATTTCACTTTGGGAGTCTCTAAAAAATATCAGTGAGTGTGAGCTGCTTTCTTGCAAACAACCTTCTTGATAATGTGCTTGTGTTTGAGCTACATTTCACAAGCCTTTAGGGAAGTAAATGCTATATTGGTATGTTTCTTTTTAAGAATACAAGAAATTCCACAGTTCTTTATGATGTCTCATTGCTCTGTTATTAGGATTTAACCATTCAAAAGTTAATTACTTTGAGCAATGACATGCTTAAGCACCATGCTTTTTAGGATTATTGTTCTATTGTTATGCCCCAGGTTTTGGTATCTTCTGACAGTTATTTGGATTTTGCTTGGATAATTGCTAACCAGTAATAATTGTATTTAATTTAGTATCTTCTGTGATCATGGATTGAGACAATATGTTTCAGACAGTGATTCTTGATGCTAAATATTAGTTAGCATTTTACATAGCTAAGGCCCCTGGCTAAATGGTGTATAATTTGACTATTCTTATGAAATAAATTATGGTTTTGAATATTTATTTATTTATCTATCTATTTCTAATATGAGGAACTAATATTATCCACTTCTACGTCTTCTGTCCCTCTAATAAAGGTCCTATCTATGTTTGATCCCTCTGAATATCTGAAAACAGGAAACAAAGTCCACTCTGAGATATGTAACACAGATGATAATCAAAGCATCACCTATGAATAATCATTCCTTACTTAAGAAGAAGCTTTGATCAGTGTGCATCTCATCTCCATTTTACTTAGAGGACTGCATCTTCAGGAACATTATCTCACATTTAGGGAGAATGTTATGTTCTAATATTACTTCTTATTTAAATGCAATAAAATTTCAGAAACATATGCACTGGAAGTGTTTTTCTTTGGTAAATATTCAGTAGAGGTTTAATTCCTGTATATCCATGCCCTGTTCCTGTGAACTTTGAGAAATTGTGATTCTTTCCCAGGGTGAATCACAGAAAGATTTTTACTAGACTGAATATCAGCAGAAGAGCCACTTGCCTTCAGCATTAGTAATCAAATTGGGTTTCAGAAATACTTGGTTATTTTTGGTTAATGAGAACTTTTGAAATTACAACTGAATAGTTGCTTTCTCTTTTCTCTGTGTCTTCATGTTCCTAACATTTTTCATTAGGAATGATTTCAACATGACTTTGAGAGACAGAAAGAAAACAATTTGGATGGATTTTAGTATGTCTTGACTGTTTATAAAGACATTTCTATGGCTCACAGAAAAAAATAATGTGAACAAGAGATACATGAATAATTTCTGATAGTCCAAAATCTGTATCTATTATGTAGCCTTTTGGAATTTTGGGAGAAATAGAATTTGGTTATTTACTGTCATTTTCAATAGAAAAAAAAAATTAGTATCTCTTTTTAAGATTCTTTGGACAATCTTTGAAACATTGACCTAACCAAAGAAATGTAATCACAAATTTGGAATTTTAAAGGAAATACTACTGCATAAAAATAATTTTATGCTCAGTAACATAGCCCCAGGCATAAAAATGGACCACATAGACTATGCATGTTTGTATCAAGCTGTCACGGAAATTGTCCTGGAAAGCTTTCCTAGAGCTTGAGCTCTCGGCAGGGCTGTATCAGAAGAACTCTCATTTTCTGAGAGTCATTTGTTGAGCAGATACTTAAGCATGTACCTTTTTAGCCTTAAGTTTATATTTGAAAGGTGTATTTTTAGTTATAGTAAAGGCGGAGTTTGGTTTTCCAATATAACGTCTGTGGGATGACAATGTGCAATAGAGAGCTCCCAGGTAAAAGGGCTGGATTATTTCTTGCAAGGCATCCTCCTCTTGTGAGCCTATACTGTGAGATGATGAATTTTATTCTGACGAGGAAATAGTTAAGGTCTCTTTTGGTTCATGGTACAGAGGCACCAGTGCCTCATGGAGAGGACCTAGAATATGAGCTGAGTAGATAGGAGCAAAACGAGGAGTTATGAGGTCTTTCTTCATGTGGAAATGGTCTCCTTTAAAGAAATGTCTACAAATATCAGCTTCTCTGGTGAAGTGACTAAACAATCAAGCAGCTGACGAACTTAAGTCATCTGACGACTTGAGGTCATAATAAAGGTAATTTCTCAGAGGAAGATTAGAGAGATTGTACCTTTTAAGAGAGAAACTGTATTCAAGGGATTTGGTGAGTGGCTCAGTCAGTGATTCTTTACTCACTGGAGACCCTGAGGTCAGAGGACTGAATTTAATTTTGTGACACTCTATAAGGAATTGCAATTTGATATAGATTTAGGTATTTCTTGATCCATATGAAGGAAGAGTAATTATAGATGGTATATGAGTTATACGAGATGTTATACGAGTCAGCTATTACTAATCTGCAGAGAGAAAGCAGTGAACTGAAGCATTTTCTTGATCAAAATCTTAGCTTAAACCACAGACCTGAAATGTTAGAATGGGCCCCAAGACTTCAAAGTCCTGCTAAATAGACTGAATGCTCAGGGCATCTAGGAATTGTGCTGGGACCCACGTACTCAGCAGGGCAACCCAGACCATCACAGCCCTCGTGCCCTTGCAGTCTCAGACTGTAAATGCTTTGGGGCAGAGATTGCCTCACTATTTCTGGGCAGCACAGTCGGACCCTCATCTCAGCTGGAGCCTTCAAACACCACAATAAAACAAATAGTGGCAGCCATCCCACACAAAGCTACTGAACGTCTGACTCTCTCTCAAGGAAGGCAGAAGGATTATTAGTTCCTTGCTGTGCAATAAGTATAAAGTCTCCCCATTTTGCCCTCTGTTTTTTAAAAACTTATTTGTTTTCAGTTAACTGAAATAACTTGCATTTTAATGGATCCATTTTGTGCAGGCAAGTATACAGAATGGAAGCCATTGAGTGAGTTAGCTAATTTTGTCTATACCTCCGTTTTAATGGTACTTGGCCTGAAGGAGAAGCTATAAATAATATAACCTTGCACATGCTCTCTCTAGGACAAACACAGTTGAGGATCTAGTTGTACATGCCTGAATGAGGGCTGAAAATGAGCAGACTAGCCCTTATTAAAATGTTTTAGCGTATGTGAACCAAAGTGGAATTATAGGCTTTGAAAAGTTATCACAGATTTTCCTGTTAGGCATAATATCATCTAGCTCTTTAATAATGAGCAAAACACTCGACAAATCTGTAGAGAGTTTTGTAACATGGTCACTTTAAACAAAAATATTTCTACAAGATACGCAGGTGCCAACTATGAACACTGAAAAGGTCAAATGAATTCACTTCCTAAAACAAGGCTGCTTATTAAGTGCCATAAATGAATTTAGGCATATAAATGTAAACATATATTTGAAAATCTTACATCATATGGACCTTTCAGATATAGATCAAATTGTGGTTATGTAGCCATATGCCTCAGTTCCCTTCAGGAAAGGCCACAGCAGTGCATTTGACACTGAAGGACCAAATGGTCCAATATATACATCAGGAATGATGATGTCATATTGTATAGGAAGGACTTCATGTCGTGCGCAGAAATCTTATAGTCTGGATCTGATTTAGTCAAAAAGCTGCAAGGAGCTCAGCACCTGGGGAGGACCCATTGGTTTGACAAGATAAAGGGTTGTTGTGGCTAATGGAAATATGGCTCAAAGTCTTCCAGTGGGCACCAAGAAGTCAACAACAAGCCCTCACAGGGGTTTACCTATATTTCAGTGTGTGACAACATCTTTTAATCCTGCTTTGTGTGCTTTCTAGGTCTTTCTAGGTCTAGGTCTGTAAAACCTGTCTTCTTCAAAATTACATTTAAGGCAACTAAAAGTTACTAGTTTTACCTAGTCCCAAGAAAGACCAATACATAATTATCAGAACTTCTTTGCTTCTTACCAGTCCATCAGCTCATCTGTGGTGACTCTGGATGAACCCTTCACCTTGCTTCTTTTTTGAGGACTGGCACTGGCTGATGTCTGTCAGAGACCCGTCATTGGCTTGAGGTCTCCCTCACAGTCCCAAGGCTGGCTCTCCAAAAGAGTCATCTTAATCTGCAGTATCAGGTAGAATGAGAGACCTTTAGCCATTTGTCTGAAGCCATTAGAGGTGTGCAGTTTTCTTTTCCTGTGTTTTGATGATACTCAACATTGCTTAGAACTTGACACAGAATGAGCACTCCAGAAGTCAGTGGTCTTAAATGCAGAGAGTGCAGAGACATCTTTTCTCAGATAATAAAAAGTTAGAGATAGAAATAGATACCAGTTTGGTTCATGACATTGATGGTTTCCAGTTGTTGGAATATTTTCTGTTTTATTTCTCTGATGAAGTACAGTTCACTAAAAGACAAATATGACATCTTTCTGAACTAATTTAATTTTTTTTTTCTAATGGGTAGGGAATTGAAAATGATATTTTGAAAGTGAGACATATGTCTCTATTTTTCATCCTCTAAAAGCTAGACCACTGCTTTTTGAAATGTACCAAATAGTAACATACAAGGAAATTTTAGCAACATGTCATTTCTATTACTGGTCATAAAGCGTTATTTTACCCTGTTTGCTTTCGAGGCACTTGATTTAAGCACTGACAGCCCAGGATGAGTGTGAACTCTGTTTCATATTTTACAGCAAACAAGTATCCTCAGAGAAGAGAACCACAAAAGTGTCTCCATTTTGTGGGGCTGGTTAGCTTGCAGATCCTTGAAAAAGACTGAGAGTACTAATTTCTATTAATAGAATAGAACTACTACGGCTCTCAAAATATACGTTGTTGCTAAATTAATGTAAAGATGGAGAGGACTAATGTGTGGAAACCCAAATGTGCAGCTAGCACTTCCACAGCGCCTCACTGGAATTAGGAAAGATTGGCTGGCTGAAATTCATAGCCTGTAAAATTCCTCACTGTAAGAGCTATGTAAGTAGATCATTCCTGTCAAAGAAGCTGGAATCAGGAGAAAAGTACAAATGTATAAGCCTTTGATGTTCTGACATCCTTAGTAGACTGTCGTCTTCTCACACAATAAAACATCTATAATTAATCATAAGGATGTTAACAGCCTGTTTTGTACCTCTTACAAGCCTTTACTGCTGGCATTTCTGACAGCACAGTTTTAAAGGTCTTTCTGTGAGTTCCTACCACTGCTTAGAATAATGCATCGTGATCAATCTTTCTACAGAATTCTGGAAGAGAAAAACACAAACAGTTTTAAGTGTATCTTCTGCACTATAAAGGAAAGTAGTAAATGCACAGTAAGTGTGAATAAATTACCTTTTTACAACTTCCTTGCTACATTTCTCTTTTATCGCCGTCAACTTTGCTCTCCAAAGTGTGGGCACACAACACCCTGAATTTTGTAAACCTATGCTGGTGGTCACAGCACATGAGTTCAAAACATGCAGAAATAATGTGTGTCCTCTTATCAAAGACAAAAATCAGGCCTTTGCTCTGCCTGCTTTCTGTCTTCACTGGTGGTTTTCTGCTTTTCGGCATTTTATCGCCTGTCTCTTTTATCTGTGCTATTTTCTGCTCCTTTCTTTTCTCCCTAAGTATTGTCGGGCTCTGAGTGACTCTGGGCATTGAAGGCCCTGAGGTGAGTTCTTGTCTAAGGTCAGGAAAAGACGAAGTGCAGAGCACAGCACAGTCACGCAATGCGACAGGGGGTACAAGCTGCCAGCTCCTAAGGCATCTTCTCTGGGATCAGCAAGCGCGCAGTGTCCTGGGAGCTGCACACCATGCCCTTGCGACAGCCCTGCGTCTGCAACAGCGCTGCTACCTACCTGTGCACATCCTGAAACAAGTTTTCCTATGTTCGGGTCTCCAGTGCACAGGAATATTTGAGTGCAGCTTTGTAATGGGTAGCCACAAACATGCTTCCAGATAAACTTTAAAGTGCACATATTGAAGTGCAAATGCAATGGGTTTTACTCCAAAGCAACTAAAAAATTGATCATTTTTAAATATGTACGTGCAGCAGTTAAGCTAGAATCCACGAAAGTAACTAGCAGCATGCTCTGGGTGGTGACACCTCAGTCTGCTTTCAGCAGAGCAGGCTGAAAACCCGAGAATGATGAGTTTCCTGAAGATGAAACAGCCTCTTGCATTGGAATTCCAGTCGACTGGAGCGACTTGCATTTAAATCATGTTAAAGAAATCCAGATATATGAACTTGATAATCCTTCAGGACCTGAGGATCTAAGTCCAGCAACTGATACACAGGCAATCATAAAGATTTTCCAGGGTAGTGTTAAAATGTGCATGTGTTTATGTGATAAGCACTTCCTAAGGGACTATGTTATGACAGGTCTCATGGCCAGTCCAGTAATCTGTTCAAAGATCTTCAGATAATGGGACATCAGGAGGCATTTGAGGACAGACAATACCCTGAATTTCAACTAATTTAGCCCATTCCAGCAGCATAAAGCAGTGGCAAAAGTTTTTATAAACTATTTTCAGTATTTTGCAAAATATATCCTGTCAAAATGGAAGATTGTGAATTTTTTATTGTCTTATTCAGTCCAGGAAAACACATTTCATCTAGAACAATCACATCAATATGAGAAAGACTTTTATATAGATTAAACAACTCTGCCTTCTCTCATGCCTACATCTATGGATTACCTTATGTTCTTAAAAGAAAAATAACCTTCTATCTTTAATGCAGGTGCCATAGGAATATGTGTTTGCCCTATTCCACTGCAAATTTTAATCAAATCATTGCAATTAAGATGGATATTTCCTGCTTCTGTTCCTCTGCTCCTAGCAGCATCTGGTAAATTACAGAAGAGTGGAGCCATAGCCAATATCATCTAACAACAGAACTGGGACAAGGCACCACACGCTGTGTAGCAGCCGTGTCCTGTAAGAACACTGTGATCTTATATAATTGGTAAACTCGTTCACTGAGCATTATGCTTTCTTGTGCATTAAGTTGATATAAACAGAATTTGGGGGAGGAGGGAGGAAGGAGGAGGCTTCTTCTGGATTATTCTATATTTCTGGACACAAAGATAATTATTACCTCAATTTTCTGTTACAGGTAATTGATACAGTGAGAAACAAATTGAGAAGAGAGATGCATTAAGCCTGAAATATCTCTTGCTACGCCACAAAGCCATACATGATTTGTCAGAAAATAAAGCTCTTAAATTAAGCTCCAGTTCTCATTTTGAAAAAGCAATTTCAGAGTTTAATGAGAGTACTATGTTCCTATCAGGACTGAATCAAATCAAGCTCCCGTATCTAAGCAGCACATCACAAGTTAAGTGACTATAGTACCAATTTCTGAATACAGTCCTGCTGATGCAATCCTCTCCTGCCCTGGAAATCTCCTGACCTCTCACTTCGAAAGATGATCTCTTCTCATGATCAGACTGCATAATCTACAGAGATGGATATGTAACATAACCTGTCAGCTGTATAACTTTGAGATGCGGATATGTAGTCCTTAGGAAGTGGAAGAAGATGTAAATTTAGAAAACAGATAGTATTTCCTTTATTACTACTGTCAGCAGTGCCAACAGTTAAAGAGCAACCTGGAAATGGTCCTAACCCTTAAGCTATTTTGTGCAAAATGATCAATATCTTTGACTGAATATTCAGAATGGTCACCATTACTGACTTTGGTTGAATAGTGATTAAATTGACTCACTGAGTAAAAAGCTACAACAAAAGAAGAAAACAAATAATAATTCAAACACACTTTTTTTTAATAACAAGCATTAGAGTGCATTTCTCTACTTCCTAAATATGTCATTATATATTAAAAAGGCTTTAAATGATAAAAGCAAGAGAAATCAAAAGCAAATTTCCACTTAGCATCAATAATCTTTCTTTTTCTTTTACAAGAATATGATGCAAAAGACATATCTTCAATTTGATTTTTCTAATTAGGAAGTCTTGGATGATTCATATGAGCAAAGGGTACAACCCTTTTGGTCATTTCTTACACACAGTGAAGTATGTCTATCATATTTAGACCCAATCTCACATATTTTTAATGTATCTTTTGCCTTCATTTTATACTTATGGAAGAGAGAAAGACAGACGCTTGTGCAGATCATATGAGATCTTAGATCATGTAGATTAAGCAGATTTAAGAGCTGGCTTAGTTTTAACTAGTATAAACCCTGAGTGTGCATACCTTTAAATCAATTTAATCCTTGCTGAAATCATTTCAGCTTGCCCATAGAAAGAATGTTTCCTTCACACAAGATATGAATTGGTCTAAGAGACTCTTGTATATATTCTCTTCTGTACCTTTGAATTTTGATCTCCAAAATGGCATTATTAGAACCTGTTTTAAGCAAAAGGTTATTAAAAGAAGTGAATGCATTGTAACTGAAGGAATAATTTAATTTTGCATTATTATTCTGCATTTACAGAATATACTGTTTGTGTATTATGTTTGCAGCATTGTCTCAACAGTTCCTTGCCAAATTTCACTGCTGGCAGTTTTGCGTAGTATTAGGGTTTGAAATCAGTATGTGGTTGGCAATAATTACAGAAATAAGTTAAAACATCCCAGTGTGTTATTTATTTTTAAAGCGTCTGAGTCTTCTTTCTCAAGTCAGTAGCACAAATCCCTTTTTTGTGTGTTGGGATAGGTTCCTTTCAATGCTGGTTTCACAACAGCAGTTTCACAACACTGAAGCAACAGACAAACGAGTCTGCTTTGGCGACAGTCATTGCTATCAGTTTACATTTCCTTTTAAACATCTCTGCGAAACTAGGGAGGAGGGGTTTGCCATAAAGGCAGTTTTAATAACAGAGCTATTGAGTTTGGTAGATAATATTATGGAAATATACATATGACAACTTGTTTTATTAATAGCAAGAATTTGAGAGGAGGCATAATGGATAAATCCTGATGCTACTTTAAACTTCTCAATCTTTTTCCCATCAAGTACATGAGATTCCTGGGGTTTCACCACCCAGGCAGAGGCGGACAGGATAGCTCAGCTCGTGAGCATGGGGTTTGATGACTGGGGCTGTATCATCAAGCTGAAAGTGAAGAGAAGGGTGTGTTTATAAAACACCAATATGCTTATAACAAGAACCCGTCCATTCTTTGCATACTCTCCATGGTGAGTTTGGGCTGGCCTTTATTTTCCTGCTGCTTCCATGGCCAGTGGATTTCCTGTCTCTCCAAAACATGCAGATAGGGTGGTATATCTGTCTGCAGACATTAAACTAAGTCTTTGTTATTTACTGACTGCAGTCACAAATATGAATGGTGTTGTGACAGTCATCTGTATTGCCTTCTGCAAGGTCTTTGATGTCCTAATCTCAGTGAAATTATTTTTTTTTCTATCACATCTTCACGCCAACATTGAACTACATTTAAATGCACATAGACTTTCTTACACAGTTCAGATGGCAGTGAGGAAATGACATTTCTGATTTGGAAGGATCTGCCATCAAAGTGATTATTGAAACACTGCACAGGTGATTTTTTTGCTACTTGTATGAACAAAGGTAATAAAATGCAAGCAGATCTCCGCTTTTTACCTCTGTTAGTTATAGTAGCAGGCTATAGTAGCAAGGAAGTTTAGAAGTTGCTCAGACAGAAGGGTAAGATGAGCTGTGTCTGGCTCGTTGTGCTCTGCAAGAGCTCCAGGTAGATCCCAGGTCTCCCATCTAGTGACTTTGGTACTGGGCTTCACCAGGAATTGCCAGGGGCTCCTGGTAGTTGCCATCCTTTCCATACACATGCTGTTGTCTCTAATGAGGTTTTCATTAGGAACAGGAACTACTGAGGAGGGTGCAAGTGCTTGCAGGCATGAGTGCTTGAAGGGGTTGAGGCAGAACTGACCTGCAGAAGGTAACTCTATCGATGAGCTGATAACCGGGCATATGTCTAGATCACAGTGGTTGTGAGTATTTGAAATAAGCAGACCAAAAGCCATTGAAATGTTAGAGTGGGGCTCTGACTGCACATTAGAACTCTGTCAAAACAAATTAGAGGCTTTAGAGGTTACCAGTGACAGCCGTTGGTTCCTGCCACCAGGGCTAGAAGCTGCCACCTCCGCAGGCAGGTCGGTAGCTGTGGCCGCTCTTCAAGCTCGCTCTGCTTAGGAACCAGCCTAGAAAGCAATGCGGAAACAAGAAAGGTGAGCTTCAAAAACCGTTCTGGCTGACCAGGGAAGAGGACACAGGACACTGTCCAGGTCACCCCCGACCCTTCCCAAGTGCAGGGATGGCCCTGACGAACCCTCAAAGGATGCAGGTTATGGCAGAGCTGGAGGGCACACGCTGCTCCAGCACCTGCTCCACGAGCACCTCAGCCTCACGCACAGCAAGAGCTTCCCAAGCCTAACCCACAACGTAACCCAGAGCCTAACCCTGAGCCTAACTCTGCTCAGGAATCAGGACTCCCGTGGAGCTTGGTCACGTTTTGAGCAGGGTCATTTCCCAAGCCTGGTTTAGACCGGCCATATAAAAAGCTGAACAGGCACAATGGGGCAGATGGCAACCTGTGGGATGCCAAGACCAAGGTGCTGAGCTCAGAAGCTAGGTAGTATCTTGCACAGATCTGTTCTCAGCAGATTAGGCGTGTGTAATGGGAATCCAGTTTGGATGCAGAGATAACTCTGATCAGAGCTAAGATCTGAGGGTGACACAGCTTGTGAGTCAGATATCCAGCACCAGTGCCAGAATCTGGAGGTTCATGTTTTCATGGGTGGAAAAAAAAATCATTACATACATATATATACATGAATGTGTGTATATATATTTATAACATTAAAGCAAAAGAAACCAATAAGAAACACTTTTCTCTAAATTTTAGAATATACTAACTATGAACATCTAGAAATCCATGGGCCACTCCTGCAAATATTTATTTGCAAAAATATACATATTTTTATTATTTATTTCTATTTATGTATACATGTGTGTATTTGTATATATTTGCATGCAAATATTTATTTGCAGAAAGGTATTTCTCATGCATATCTTCATTTCTTGTATTGTATTCTTCCTTAAAAATATATTAATGTCACAAAGCCTCCATGTCCTTTTCCCTGTCAAAGTACTTTAAAGGATCTTTCTGTATTTCCAACAAAACACAGTTATTTAACTTGGTACTTAATTGTACTAAATATTCAATTTTCTTGATGGTCAAATAAATGAAATGTCAGTTGGTCAACTGTCTTCAGCAGTTGCACAAAATGATTTACTACTACTTAGGTAGCAACAAAATCATCAGTATCTTTACTTAGAGTCTTGAAAAATGCCTAGTCTGCATTTACTGCTATATATATCATATCATTCAGACTCAACTTCTTTTTAGCATCTTGTTACTTTTCCAGATCTAAAGCAATGATTTCAGAGTTGTAAAATAACCATGAAAAAAATCCAGTTTAACCAGAACTTCAATATGCTAGTGTTGATATAGCCTGCTTCTGACTTCCTATTGATGCATTTTTATGTTTTATGAATGAGCTTATCAGGAAACACTGAAAAAGACCATTATCTTTTACTCTAAGCAAAATAATTATGATAGCTTTGATAAATGTTGATCCTAATTCTGCTTTATTTTCACTCCAAAAACTGTTCATCATGCGGACTACTAGCTATGGGAAAACTGAGCAACATACAAAAATTATTTGCAGTTGTAGAGAGACATATGGAGATACTTGAAAGCAAATAAATTTAAGGAGTCCTCAAAAAAAGGCCTTGTAACTGAACACTCCGTTTGCTTAAAAAATAATCTTACCCAAAGTTTGCAACTGCAGCCAAAGTAAGAATGCTCAGTAACCTAAATGAAGCTGAGATTTCACTTTTCTATAAGAGCCCTGCAGAATCTTGTTACTGTGCCTAGTAACAGACTTGAGCACAGTGGTTCTGTCTGTGCAAGGACTTTTCTTCCTGTCTTCCCAGGTATTGTTGTCCTTAACAATAAAAGGAGACTGCAAGGGTACCTGTGACAAGACCCATGATGCCTGTGCTGATCCGCAATGTTCTGATCTGCAAAGCGAGGGGGAAATAAATACCAGATGAAGACTAGGAAAGGGCTAAGTATCACTGTAACAGGAACTCACCTTCTTGTCCATTTGTAAACTGTGTTAATGACTGTGACCTACTTGTAAAGTGTTTTGGCATCTCTTTATATATAGTAAGACAGATAACTAATATAAAAAACATGACTTTATTTCCTACCGTAACAAATTGACATTACAAATCAAGTGTTTCTGAGATGAAGAATTTTACTCTTCTGGCCAATTCTGCAAGGGCTTAGCCACTCTCATGCTTTCTCAGATGCTACAAGCCAATCTCAGTGTAAGATCTATTGCATTCGCACAATGTTTAAAACCACAAGACTTGCAGAAATGTGGTTTAAAAGGGATTTCTTGAGGTTACCTAGTGCAACCTTCTGCTCAAAACGAGACTGCTTCCAAAATTAAACCAGGGCAGCTATGGGCACTGTCTAGCCGAGACCTGGAAACCTCCAAAGATGGATATAAAAGTACGTCCCTTGGTATCCTCTTCCAGTGATAGAGGAAGAACTGAAAAAAAAAAGAATGGAAACTTAGCCAAAAACCCAGCCATTAGCAGCCCCCTAGCTCATTGTTAGGACTTTCTCACTGAAAAGGGAAGCTAATTTTCTAGATATTTCACAAATACTTCCAATATTTTTATGCATTGGGAGTAAGTTATAAGAGGCAGAAGCTCTATTAGGAACTATCAACGTATAAAAACATTTTAGGAACTATAAATATGACCTATTAATTTTTAGCGTTTTTTAAAGTCATGTTTTAAAGTAATGTTTTAAATATTGTGATTATTGCAAAATCACTGGTACCTCATTACAAGGTTAGGAGAAATGTGACCCTCAAAGCACAGTTGTGGCAGGGAAACTTGGAAACCTCATGTGGCTTTGTGGCTGAAACACTGAATTGGAGAGACGCAGGTTTTTATTCCCAGCTTGTTTATTTATGTATTCCCAGCTATTTGCCCAGAGTAGTCAAATCATTTCATTTGTTCCCCCTCTACAAGACAAAGTAAATGGCAGTGACATACATGATAAAGTGTTTTGAGATATATTGATGAAAAATACTGAGAGAAGACTTTGTTGCCATTAAATGCAAGGTCATACCGCTTGGAGTTACTCAGAAGTGCTCTGAATGTTCATATAAGGGGAATGCTCTGGTTTAGGTATGTTCCATTAGAAAGTGATTTAGTTAAATCAATACTGCTTCTATGTATAGACTACCAAGGAAAAAGCCTGAAGCAATCATAGAGGGGAAAGGGAATATATTTGTAGGTCAAGCAGGGTGGAACAAAATTCTCTGGACAAGCACTTTGGTCACAGCCAATTCCAACTGGTTTTGACCTCCTCTTTTTTAACTTGGTTTTACTCTGTGAAGACGAATGTAACAACAAATGAGACCCCATCTTTCTACCTGAACTTCAACCACACGCTACTGTGTGCTGCAATATAAACCATATCTGCAACTTTCAATAGATTGTGCAGCTGTAGAGGACAATTACAAAGAACTAAGGAACAATCTGTGCCAGACGTGGACTTCCTAGCACATTTTAAAGTAGGGTTGATTCATTTTGGCAGCAGTCCAAAGCCTAGGGGGGACTCAGTCTGAAGGATAGATGGTGTTGTCACTGTCATCCTTCCTCATAGTTTTGTCTGGAACAGCTTAAGAGCCTTTTCAGCAGAGCATGCTGAATCAACTCATTCTTGGCCAGCTCTGCTCGCTTTTTGCTGAGTTCAGTGCCGGCAAAGAGGAAGGCGTGACCACCGCAGCCTCTTTTTTCCACAGACTTCCTAGCCCTTTCATCACAGTTACTGCTACCTGGACCCAGAGAAAACTGAGCTACCTCTGCTGTTCAGTGCAAATTGGAACTGCAGGTGTAATTTTGGTGCCTATTCTTGAAATATAAAAAGGCTATGCTACTTACTATGACATTTTGTTACAAATCCCATTATATAATTCATGCTATCTAAAAATTATTAGAGCTTGAAAATATTGATATGACTTTATGGCTGCAGTAAGAATAGGAAGTAAGCATAGTAGGTCATTCTAGGTAATCTGATAACCTAGAAGAATTAATTTAATCCTGAAAGACTATCATATAAGTTTTGGAGGGAGGTGCATGTGTTTGCCGCAAGGAGAGTTAAACATATTCTGCTTTAGATAAGTCTCTAAGGATTCCAGCAAGACTGTTGCAGTCCTTGAGGCGGAAACGATACCTAGCCAACTTGCCATGTTACTGCAACTTTGACTAAGAAGCAGTGAACAAAGCACTGGATTTCTGTCTTCAAAACACTCACTGCTGAGGCAGACAGGCAGCTCAGGCCATGGCATGGAAGCCCTGCAACTCCTTCCTCTCCCCGCAAGGAGATGAAACTGCCTGGCGACCTGAGCAGATGGTCTGATCTGATCTCATTTCCAGCTTAGACCATGAGTTTTCTGCGTAATGTTTAAGCAAGCTATTTAGCTTGGTGTGCTTTCAGCACTGGTGTTGTACAAACGGGTTTGGAAAATCAGAAAATGACATGTTAAATTTATGAAGCAACCTTAACCCTCTTCCTGTGTAACGTGTTCTGTGATACTGCTTAAGCAGCTCTCTATGGCAGTATTAATACAATGACACACACCTAGCATTAAACATATAGAATGATACATATTTTTTTGATTTATTTCTATGTCATATGGAAAATACCTTCCATTTTTGAGAAGTTTCTTCTGAGCTGGGACTTCACATAGCCCTAAGATACAGAACTCGTGAAGTGGGGCACTAGATGGGTATTGTTGTCACTGGGTCCAAAGGCCTTATCAGGAAAAGTAACAGCAAGTTACTTTCTCAGGCAGTGGAGCTGAGCTACGGGGACCATGAGTGGCACTCCTCAAAACCCTAGCCAGGTGTAGAGGGCTAACCAGAAGTGAGCAAATGTTGACTCTTCTCTATAAATTTAGAGTCTTCATGTATCCTCTTCTAGACCGAAGAATGCCAGAAAACATAGTAAATCATATGGTAAGCTTCCACATATTAGCAAAATTTTCATTCACACTTTCCCATCTTCTGTAGCAAGACCAGAATGCAAGACATCACAGGAATTCAGACCTACGACCTTCTGAATACTCACAATGAACCCGCTCTGAAAGCATCATACACTTCAATCTCAGCAAAGCTTTTGTTGTCTTTGGTGTGGTACAATTACTAAAATAAGATAGTTGGAATGCCTTTCCATGTACCAACACAGGCTAGAGGCACACTCACATAGTTCTGTAACATGCATCTGACATCAGATCTACTTTTGGTTAAGGCTTCAGGCAAATTTATTTACGGGTTTATAAAACTACTGTAATTCACATATATGAATCCTTATTATTCCAAACAGCAGATTTTTTTTTTTAATCTCATGCTTTGCTGTTGAGGGGAAAGACAGAAACCTCTTCTTCTCATAGCTACAACTTTGGGCTTTCATGACATCATCAAAATGCACTGGCATTTGGCTTCTCTTCTTTCAGTACTTAAAAAAAAATGTAGGGAGAAGGAAGGTGACATGAGCTTCTGCTACATATCTTTCTAGTATGCAGATATTAGAAAGAGTTTTATAATTAAGATCTAAGGGGAAAAAAAGACAATTTTAAGAAATAGAAATAATAATAATTTACAAAGAAGTTTATCCTTGTTTTACATGAAAAGGTAAGTGGTTTTCTCTACACTGCTCATATTTAGGGGAAGTGCTGGGTTTATAAAGCAGGATTTTTATCTACATTCCTGCTGTCATTGGTTACATTCTTCTGTCATTGGTTACATTCTTCCTACATAATTTTCTGAAGTGATTCTTTTCAAATGCTTTGCAGTTTACTTCAAGCATAGGATGGTGAAAAGGTGAGTTGTGGTAAACTTTGATATCTAGATTCTCATATTGTAGTGTACTAAATTTACTCAGTTATACTACCCCAAATCTTAGGGGATAAGTACAGGGCACTACAGAAGAACATATGTGATCATTGTGGTGAGACTGGAGGTTCACAAGAAGAAAGCCAAATGTTGAAATTCTAGGAGGATCTGTGGAAGCATGGAAAAGAACAGAGCACTATTAGCCAGCAGAGGAGAGGGATATATGCTATGAATAATGATTCAGTGAACAGTAATCTAGTCTATCAAAATCCAGTTGGTAAGAGAATAAAGGATTAACCTGAGGTTGATGAGGCTTATTCAATACTTTTTCTTAGGGTTTAAGAAGTTTAAACCCTATCTGTATCTTAATTGACTTGGAGAGCCAGGGTATATTTTATTTAGTGTAAAATGTAGCTGCAGCTGTGCTTTTGCTGAACTAAAACCACATAAATCCAAGCTCTTGGCAAAAAAAAAAAAAAAAAAAAAAAAAAGGACTACATATTGCCAAAGTTTGTAGAATGATGGGAAGTTGTATAAAGAAATTTTGGGAAACCTCAAAAAGTTCTAGTTGAAGGAACAGGAAAATAAAAGAAGGAGCTAATTTCAGCAATACTTAGCTCCTTCAGCTTATGTTTTATTTTTATATCAAAATTTAAGAGAAAATATCAATACTTGCTTTAGTAATGATCTGACTTGCATTGTTTGCACCATACACAACAAACTTGACTGTGGCACAGTTCTTGAAAAACAGTTGTGCAACAGATACACATGTATTTTTATACTTTGGAATACATAGTGTGTTTTCTGAACTGTCTTTTTATTAGTAAATCAGATCTCAGATCTCAAGATTGGTAATTGCTATGTTTTGGAAAGATACATTATTTTGGTTGTTGTTGTATTTCTTACGGACCTTGCTATTCATGCCATATAAAGGTAAGATATTTGGCTTTAATATCAATCGAACTGTAAGACTAAAAAGTTGTTTTTCTTAAAATTATCTGGTGCAGTATTTGTTATTCCAAAAACACTGCCTGGGACATGTTTTCATGACTATTGGCTGTTTTTACATGTAATTATTCATGCACACAAGAGAAAACCGTTAAAGTAATACAGCATTGAAAACATTTGTCCTAGGGTAGGTAAATAATTACTATTCATGTCCAGGCCATATTTGGACATTAGGCAATGTTCAGTTTAGATGGTAGGCTGAGACACTGTGATCTGGAAACACTGCTCTCATAGACTGACAGTGGCATGTAAGCAGTAAAGCAGTGTTGGACATAATAGAATTGCTGGAGGGCATAAGGTGTTTAAGAGTCTAGGAGGAAAATGAAGTAACCTTCTCTAAACAGGAGGGTATATTAAAGATCTGCTGTTTGGAAACAAAGGATGAGCAAATTCCCAAAAGTTAAGTCTATACAACTGTTTTTAAAGGTCTATGGACTCTGTGCCATCATTACGAGAAAAAAAAAAAAAAGAAAAAAGAATAAAAATAAAGAACTATTTGATATGCTCCCGCCACGGTGCCAGAATATTGACAGGCTTGGCATGAAGAGACTGCATGATGAGGTAGGCACTAATGTCGCTGCTGGATTTTCTTATTCTTTCTGACAGCTGTGAGGGCCTTGGCAGAATACGCATGATGGATTTTGGAAGAACAGCACTGCCACCATCGCTAGCCATTATGAATGAAAGCATACGGACAATACTACTAGAGAGGCAGGCTGGGATGAACAGAAATAAAAAGCGGCAGTGTCAGGCAGGATGCCACCACTGCTGCACCAGAAATGATTATTCAGATATGCCCTGGCACTGGGCATAGCAAGCAGGGTACTCTGTGGAGCACTTGGCAGTTCCTTGCCTGTCTGGTAATTATCTAGCAAGGCAATTGCCCCGAGAAGGAGCTGTCAAACTGTGTGCTTCCAGCGTGGAGCCTTCTCCAGGCTCCTCACACAGCCTGTGTGGCATGTGCTGAATATACCCACCACACCAGACTGCGGGTTCTCAGCCCACAGCCACGCTGTGACGCACCAACAGGCTTTGGCTTGGCTTTGGTGTTTGCTGGTGGTTGGGTGTTCATGCTGTTGTCACACTACCATCCTCTAGTTTATTGCTGGTGTTGCATGATCCTCCTATTGGTAGGGGGAGGATGAAAGAGGAAAAGTGAAGCAGGGGGTCCTCTTTGGCAGGAAGGCAGAAATGGTCCTTCTTCCATCCCAAACCTTCATGCTGTCTCTCTCTGTAGTTTGCCATATTCCCTTTAGAGATTAAAATTAGAGTGGCATCTAAGTGTAATTTGGAAATCTACAGCTCCCAGTGCAGAATAGTCTTCATGGTGTGTTCATGGCTGTGCTTATTCCCTATGCCTTTGTCTTATCAGACAGAACGATAAGCACTTGGGCTGAAAGAGACATAAAGACCAGCAGGGATGTAAGAACCAGCAGGTAAAGAACAACTAAGCTTTGACTCATTTTCTGAGACTGCAACGGTGCCGCTGATTTCCCTTGCGAGGGTACTGAGAGCACTAGATATAACTAGCCTATACTAGCTTGCACTAGATATAACTCTGCTGATGGGGATGGGAGATATGTTGTCAATTTAATAGCCTGGAAGAATAACCAGAAAAGAGCTGATGGCTGCAATAGTCCTGTTAGCTCTTCCCAAGTGATGTACATGAGTAAATTTAATGGGTTTTGCCCACTTCGTTACTATACCCCTTTTGTGCAAATCATTTGGAAACTTAACAGTCCTAAATCCCTCAGTCTTCCAATGGGCCTGTAATAGGTAGATGTTTTTGTTACTCCAATACTTTTGGGGAAATTGAACCACAAAAGGATAGTGATTTATCAAAGGTCAGAAAAAAAATCCTCTGTAGGAAAGCCAGGAAAAATATCCACAAATTGCAGACATTTTAAAAACTATCCAAGATCCCAAAATAAACTGATTCTAGTAATCAATGCAAGTTGTGCAAACTGAACAAAAAAGTCTCAGGGAGCACAGAGTCTTCTTCTGCACACAGACTGAAAAAGCTGAGACAGACCTTGCTGATTGCTCCACTTCTTGCCTGTCTTTCATACTTTTACTGCAGGTCCTTTGGGAACCTCTTTACTTTCGATCATATGGAGCACAGAGCAAAAGATTTTGCAGTTCATGACTAGATGCTACAGGAAAAAAATTAATAACTATGACTAATATACATGGCTGTTGGAATATCAGTGTTGTCAATACTTGAAGAGAAACAGAGCACTGTGTACTTGGCAGGAAAAAAAAGGGAGCTTTATTTGCAGCTATTTTCCTATATAATGTGTCTGACACCTAGGTCAAGATGTAATCTTAGGTTTTGTTGATCGAGAGTTCATTTTTAACAGGATATCAGTTCTGTGTGAAGTGAAATGTGAGGGGAGATACCTTTAAACACATTTTCCTTGGAAATCAATGCTAAAATTAATCAGCATAGCCAAGAAGAAAAATACTTACTTAAAAAACATCCAGGCCAGACATTCCTTGTCTGTGTCAATGTCTGAAATAAATACAGAGACACCCTGTAGCAGATTCTCTTCTACCTGGCCTTCTCTCTTTTGAAAAGTTATACAGTAACCTGGTTTCTCAGGTGGAACCGCTTCTAAAAGGCATACCTTCATGTCATGCTATGAAGTAGGAGCTGAGAGCATTTTTTAAAAGGCAAAAGCATTTTTTAAAGAAACAGAAATGCCAGTAGAGCCTCTGTATGTCCTTTCAAACAGGGGCCAAAAGGACCTCAGTCTCTCAATCCTCATTTCATTGCTTGATTTCTCCCTTACACAGAGAATCACACAGAAAAGGATGGCTTAGGAACAGGTTTGCTTTCCCTTTTTCATAAGGGAAAGAATGATTGGAAGATCAAAGTGAGGGTATCTCTTTCTACATAAAAAAGTTGGAAGGAAGAACCTAGTTTGTGTACAACATTAAAGCTCTTTTTACATGTTTAGTCAAGACCAGGAGCTATGGACTGCATTATCCCTCATATTTATTCTGATTATGGATGATGATGCCTACTTTATGTATGCAGAGGCACGGCAGATTCCTATCTCCAGCATGTTGAAAACTGTTGGTTATTCATGACACTGTTACAGGTTTTGTGCAATAAGGAAACTCCTTGGCTTGCAAAAACTTGAGAGTGTTCCCAAACAAAACTTTCTTTGTCTACAACAGTTCATGTTCCAAATGTTGCATGATGCTAATTTGAGGCTAAAGGCTTCTGTTTCATAACAAACCCTGGGTGCCGCTACTTATGACTTAGGGGAAACAGGCCCACTGAAAATGGCTCTGTTTCGTATTACTCTCCTGAAATGTATTTTAAATTCATCTATTGGAACTTAGCAGCTTGACACACTAAGAAAGAATATGTGCAAGAGGTGACTCAATATCCTTTTTCTCAGTGCTCCAGTAAGCTTTATACTTTTTTTCTCAGTCAGACCCACTCATATTCACTAAATGCATAAGTATTTTTAAGAGTAGATCACAAGAAAACACCCAAGTCAGAATATTCAATTAATGTTCTCAGAATTGTGTACTTCCAGCAGGGCCTACCCTGTACAAATATATGTTGTGCAGAGACATTGCATTATGTAGCACTCTGGGGCAGGTATTTTCTCATGGGCCACTGTGTTCCCCTGGTCAAGGCAGAGTGGAAAAAAAATGTGAAACAATAGGGTGAATATAATTTATTAGAACTGGATTTCAGCCACTAATGGGCTGGCTGGGAGGGGTAAAGAGTCCTTATAGGCATACGGATTATTTGACGACTAACTAGTCTTTCCATTTTCCATGTTATCAGATTATTTTAAAGAATTTTTAGATATTTTTCTGTGAATTGGACTTAAGGTAGAGAAGAATATCTTTTAAGAAAGGATTATGCATTCTTATTTCCTACTAAAGACTCAAGGGTCCTGCGTACACGCAGGTTACACTATCAACAACTGGTTATAATTTGAGATGATTTCAACCACCTTTCAGAATTGCTTCAGAATTGCTTCAGAATTGCATGTGGTTAATGCCCTCTCATGCGGGTATTCCAGATCACTTCTACAAACACTTCTCTCTGCTCCTCCACTCAGGCCTAGTTTGGGAACCTGCCAGAAAACTGTCTCTAAGTTTGTGTAGTTGTAATTTTAAATAATATCTAATAATCTACTTATGAAATTCAGGATGAATTTCTCTTCAAAGGTATATACTTGTGTACAGGAGGATATTTAGGTGACCTGTGTTTGCCAAGGTACCCTACTCACAACGCGACAGTGAACGAAGCTGACTTGCTCACAGCATCCTTCACTGGAAAACTCTCCTAATGATAGCGTGGCATCTTGACAGATCATCTACATGATTTACTCCGTGTGACCTTGAGGCCTTGTGCATACCAATACCGCTCTGCAGTTATACGGAGGACCGTTTGATAGTCATCTCCGCCTTCTGCTCTCGCGAGTCTACAGGGAAAGAACCCGTTCTTAACGTGCTCTTCATGTCCTTCTGCAACAATAGTGGACATTTGGGTCAGCCGCTGATGAAATATGTAAGGCAAGAAGGGATCTGCTGCTGTTAGGAGGTGCTTCTCACGCTGCTGGGGCTTGCGGCAGGCTGCCACGTTAAACACCATTGACGCCACTGTCGTTTAGCCGGGTTCAAAACCCGTCGAACGGCAGCAAGCAAGCAGCTCTCTGAAGGCAGCAGACCCCCCGTGCTCCCAGGAGATCTTCAAGTCCTTCCCTGGGCAGCCCACAGCGGGAGGGCAGTGACCCGGCCGTGGCCCGCTGCACACCGGCAGCAGGGCGCCCCTGCTCGCACCTCCCCAGGGCCGGGCCCCGGGCGGCACCGCGGCACGTCGGGGCTCCCGCGCAGCCACGCACCAGCCGCCACGCAGCGAGGGCCCCGCCGAGGCAACGCCCGCGTGAGCCCCGCACGCGTGAGCAGGTAGGGCGTGAAGCGGGGAGCCGCGCGGGCGCTCTCGCTGCGGGCCGCCCCACGGGGGACGGAGGTGGAACGCAGGGACCACTGGGCGCCCCCTGCGCGACTGCGACCTCGCCCATGTTCCCCCCCGGGCACTGCGACCTGCTCTGCCACGCGTGGAAGAGGTGCCCGGGGCGCAAGCCCCCGCGTATCCCCCGCACGGGCCCGGCCGTTGGGGCGCGCGCGGGGCACCCGCCAACCGCCGTCACCTGCGCGGGGCGGCGCCCGCGGCACCTACGGGCGGCCGCCCCGCC
>PTEX01000008.1:7158421-7176789 GCA_003342815.1 Eudromia elegans
GGGGGGGTCCGGCCGCAGCTGCGGAGCTCCCGTGCGCGGAGCCGCGCGGAGGTGGCGGCCCTCGGCGGCCGCTCGGGCTCCGGGCGCGAGGTCGCCGCCCCGCAGCCTCCCCGGTGGCTCCCGGGCTAGAGGAGCTACCGAGGACGCCGCCGGCCGCGGAGTTCTGCGAAGTGCTGCTGCAGCTGGAAGCAGCGCGGCAGTGCAGAACTGATCTCTCTGGCTAGTAACGAGGGGAAACGTTTTCATACGTGAAAACCACCCCTTCTCCCAAAGAGAGGGAAATAACTCCGCAGCCGTTCCCTGGGGTAATCGCCCTGAGCGCGCTTCCTTCCCGCTGCCCTGCGTGTGCAGCCCTTGCTCGCCTTCCGCTCCCGTGGCGCGGCGGCTCCGGCTCGTGGGGGCTGCGCAGCGCCGCTCGTGCGCGGAGACGCGCGCGGGAGCCCCGCGCGGGGCCCGGCGGCCGGGCCGGGCTCGCAGGCCCGCGTGGAGCTGCGGCAGGGGCTCCCGCGGGGCCGGCGCGGGCGCCAAAGGAGCTGCGTTAATGCCGCCAAGTCAGCGCGTCGGGCCGGTGGCTCGGAGCCCCCGAGAAGCCGGCGTCGGGTTCGCGCTGGTGGCTTGTCCCTCCTGGATGTGTGCTACGGCACCTGAAACCTCCAGGGTGCCTTTTTAAAGGTTGGCTTATCTTGGGAATTCTGTAATAAGATTTCAAAGATGGTTTCCAGGCCTATTTGTGTATTGTTTATGTGAATTCTAAGCATTTTTTTTGGTTGGATTTTTGGTCTATTTCTGGGGCTGTGTAAGAGCTGCTTGATATGGTGTGGACCTAACGGATAGGAAATTCCACTTTAGTTGCTGAAGGATTAGTAGGAGAGCTTAGTTGTTTCGAGGAGACGGGAAAACCGATACGAGTTTTAGTGACTTCTGTTTTATGGCTTTTACAATATTATCTCTATCGAGTTCAGAAACTGTGTGGTGCTATATCTCATAATAAACTTGTAGCCAATTGTCTGACTTTCAAGGAAAATAAACAATGTCACAAACGTGCGCTTAAAGCATTTTTGTGCCAGTGTGCAGTGGGAGTTGGTCTGGATGAAGGAGGAAGGTCAGGGTATGTCACATTGGTCCTGACATACCGACTCCGTCCTCGCCTGTCAGGTCCACAGCAGCGATGACAGAGCAGCTGAGGAATTTTCTCTCCTTTCACATAGGCGGTTTTGCTTATTTCCAATACCTATGTTGGGACAAGTCAGGGTTTGAGTGTGTGTATGAATTAAAATCCTTCTCCTCTCTCCACCATAAGAATGCTACATTTCAGCAGGATGGTAGTAATTCATAGAAAATGTCTTTTGTTTTTTCTCTAATATTTCGGCGAGGTCAGAGGTATTTTAAATTTAGCTTTTGTCATGAGTGTCGTTGATACAGGGCAGCATTAGTGGTGCTTATTCAGAAATACTCTGTAAATCTTGTCGAATGTCTCAGTAATTCTGTATGCCCCACTACCAATAAACAGATGTTAGACAGAGTCCTCCTTTGTTAGACCATATCAAGAATTTAAAACATCTCGGTGCCCTTATTTTAATATTAATTAACTTGGTCTAGCCAAAGGAGGAAAGTTAATGTGTATGTGAACAGCAGTCGCAGTGTATTATGCAGTAAATAAATTAGTCTTTGCAGTTGTTGTCCAAATGTCCATGTTTAAAGGGGCAGACTGAAGGTCGTCTTCAAAAGAATGTGTTATATGAAGATTATGAAGATTTTCTGTTTTGCTTTGTTACATGATAGTTATGCTTATGAAAAAGTATCTATGAATGCTTTAAAAATTCTGTGCTTGCTCCAAAGTCCCCCTGTCAGTCTCTTTGGTATTACAGTTTTATAGCCCTGTCCCCCCGCCCCTCCTTTTTTTTTTTTTTTTTTTTTTTAAATTAGATTTTCTGTTCGTACTGGAAGACATCTGTAGGTATTATAATGAAGGTGAAAAGTTAAATTTACTCCCCCATTAAGTAATAAATAATATAAATATAAACTTTTTTTTTAATCTCTCGAGCATTTTGCTTGTCACAATGGTAGGTGAAATATTTTCAGTAAAAGCTGTGACTGTTAGGAGTGTTCTTTTCATATCAGTGAAAAGTAAGAGGAGTTAAGCACCTATAGAAGCTGCGCTTTCCTATTAAATTAATTCCATGTCTCCTCCTTACAGCAGGTTGATATGGATTATATGGAAGCTTTTTCAGTGATAACTGCAGTGCTGTTTTTTGTAATTTTTTATAGGTGCTGATTTAGTAGAAATCTAGGGCCAAAATGCATCTACTTTTATGGGTTCCTTCTAAAATGTTCAAACAGTCTAACAGATTTTTATTTATGTCTGAAATGAATGTAGGTGACTTATTAACTTACATTCCTGAATACCGGATTTGTAATACTGCCAATAACTTCATCTCTGTAAAAACAAAAAGCAGGAAATGCTGCGGTTCATCATTTCTGCATACACTGACCCTATACTCTGTGATTTGTGTGAAAGTTTGTATTTGAAGATGTGTATGCTGTATCTCGCTGTGGAGTTGCTATATAGTTCAGATGCAAGAACACCTTTGTGGAGAGTTCTGTATTTTCTGCAGTTGCTTTTTAAGTTGAAGACTGGTAGAGACATCGCAAACGCTTTCGGTGATTGAAGTTTCAACTCGTTATACAAGAATGCTTGTAGAAGCTTGTCAGTGTGGGATCTGTGTATCAGTTTGTGGAAACTTCACTGTTTTATGGCAGAAATGCATTGGGCAGCAGGAGGGAATGGAGGGAGAGGAAGAATAGTTAAAGCAGAGCTTGCTGGAGGTGTGATCCTCTTTCTTCCCTGAAACGGTAATGGTTCTTGGCATGTCTGTCTATATGTAGTCAAAATATAGCCAGTTTACTAGCTTTTCACCTTAGGTAAATATAGCTAAGGTAAAATATAAAATTGTATGATTCAACCAAGTCCATAATGCTAGATTTTTTTTCTTCCACTCTAGCTACTTAAATAAGCCCACAGCTTTTCTCCTTCCAGTTTAAGCTGAGTCCTAGTGTAAGATTAATTTTACCACCTACCTTTCCTATGGATTTTTCTAAACACTGTGGTCTGAAAGTATTTTTGGAAGAGGGTCACCCTCTGTGATGTCTGATTTTTATCACTTTCAGTTATTGCAAGTGGAAGGGTTCTGCTTAAATGGCTTGATCTGGTATGGCAGTTTCTTTGTTCCTATGCAAAGTAAATAGATTGTAACTAACTAATCTGGAGCTCTCTGTCTCATTGCATTTAGTGATACTAAAGGTTCAGTCTTCACTGTCACTGAGAGGAGGCTAGGTGATATTCACAGAGATACCCTGGAAGGCCTGTGCCTTGTTCAAAGCTCAAGCACGTAGTCCGAGATGCTTTTTAAGATCTGTTTTTCCTTCTATACGGTGGATCTTTTGGTGCGCTGGTGCGTTTGTTTTTATGTGAAGCTGGAGTAAAGGTAACCACACAGCTGCTGGTGCACGAGGCCGATTGGGACCAAGTGACAGGCTGGGGTGACTGTGGGAACGTTTCTGTCACGTCTTGATGACTTAAAGTGAAACTTGGCCTAAGTTTGTTTAAAAATAGAAATTAGAAGCTGCCATGTAATTGTTCTTTAAACAAACTTTTAAAGCTAGTTTTTAACAACAGTGACAATGGAGAAATTATCTGCTTTGAGTTCTGGACTTTCTAATGCTAATCGTCATGCTCACAGAAAATTCTCTGTCAAAACCCAGCAGTCATCATCTTTCACTTTTTATCTGCTCCGCTCTCACTTAAAACTCTAGAATTACAGTTTGCTCTTCAGTGAGGCAAAGCGGACAGAAACCTTTTAAGAGGTTTTCATTTCACGAGTCTAGGTGACTGGGCCGGTGCTGCAAAGAGGCGAGTTGCTGTTGCTGCTTTCCTCCCTGTTATCTTTCCTGGGAGGCTCTGCACGGCCCGAGCACTTCCTGCTTCCTGGCGCGCCCGCCTGGGAACTTGGGAATCTTGCTTCACAGGGAATCTTCTTGATTTCTGTTTTTCTTTCTTTTTTGATTTCTTTTTCTAGAAGATAGTGTAGTTTTTGTTTGTTTTAAGATCAGCAGTTTTCTTGGTCTTGAGAGAAAAATATATTGGAAAAACAGCAGCTCTGTTTACTTGATAGTTAAGAACTATTTGAAATTGGAAAACATTTATATTCTAGTATCTGATTAAATGTTTTTCTGATGGTATTAAAGATGCAGATGCATTAAATTTATTAAAATACCTAACAGACTAAATTAAGTGAAAGCTTTTCCTGGTAAACTACTTCTGAAAGATAAATGAAAATATTTGACAGAATGTTTCCAAAAATGCATGATGTGTGTCCAGGTTAAATGGGTACAGGTCTAATCCTAATCTCTGACGTTTTCACCCTGTTTTTCCTAGAACATATCGTGATGGAAGTTGTCTTGGCTGAAGGCTGTCTGGAATTATAAGTGTGAACAACAGCCTTCTGAAATATTACTTTAGTATTAGATGTAGTGTTTTGTAACAGAATGGCTGCTAGTATATAGCCTAGTATGCATGGTTCACCAGGTGACCTCTGTTCTAATCTACCATTTCTCATGCATGGATTTCACACTATTGCTGGTATGTATTTCAACTCCCTTTAACCAGCTCATCCAAGGTCACTGTGGAAGTCAGTGGCCAGACTAGGAATAGAGTTCCCGAGAAAAGGACTGTGTCCCCTAGACCACACTGACATCTAATGACACTTTATTTTCTGCAATCTCTTCTTTCCTACACATCCTGTCATCTTACCTTTGAGCAAACTGAAATGAGTCTTTGCTTGGCTGTCAGCAACGATGAGCAGGTCTCTTTGTGAATTGTTAGTTAACCCTCAAGGGAAGGCAATTAAAACTTCATGTTTTAACCCACTGGTATGCATTTCTTTTTCCTACTTATTTTGGTCAAATACAGTATTACTACCCTGAAGGTCATCTTTGTTTTGTGGCTGTTGTGCCTATATCTTCAGGCCAGTATCTCTCTAATTCTAAGAGGGCTTGGTATAAGTATTTATAGTATTGGAGGAATCCAATTTACAAAGATCACAGTTTGAGAAACAGGTTTATTTTTTGAACAAGTTATCAATGTTTTCCTTCTGTTCCACTACCAGTAAATGCCTATAAAAAGTTGTTGCAATAATTTTATTGTCCTTAAAAGGGAAATGTTAAAGGTCATGGCAATAGCCTCCCTATTACCTGTAGGTAATATTTACCTGCCCTATACTTGAAAGGATATGCAAAATGCTGCATCTGAAGTGTGTGACAAAACTTTTGTTGACCTCTGGATAGTGTAGAATTTACTGTCTGTGTGAAACTTACACAATCGAACAGGCAAGTGTTTGTCTATTGTCATGGTTAAGGCAATATTTTAATTGATTTGAGTTATGGCAAAATAATTTGTTTGCTGAATATGTACTTAAAATAGTCATGTATCGTCAATGACAATTTTTCATTTGCCAAAGTCCTACTTTTTTTTCATATTTTTAGAATTAATTGTCTGATGGTGCTAACATTTTAATCCATTTATTTTTCTTGTGTTACAGGTTTTAGCTTTATTAACAGATATAAAATCAATATCTTAAAAGTTTCCATAAAGTGCCTGAAATGTTTGGAGAGTGTGTATGTGGGGTTTTTTTGGTACTTACCTCTACAGATTCCTAGTCTGTGACTAAAGACTCGTTTCAATGTAAAAAAGTTTTGCACTTTCCATTAGTATGGAAACTGACTGAAGCAGTGCTACTGCATTGCAAAAGGTAAATAAAATATCTGGAAAGAATGTCTCATATTAAGGAAATAAAATAAATAATAAATTGCTTATTAATTTCATTGGATTATTCTCATAATGTTTGTGTAAAATTCAAACCCCCCAAGGGAGCAGAAGTGTCATGGCTCTCGAAGTTCAGCCTTGTAATGCAGATGGCAGCAACTGGCTTCTAAACAGAGTGGGGCTGGACGCGGTTTCTCCTGAATAAGTTTACTTTTAAAGACAGTTATTGTCTCTAACTAGTTCTGGAGAATGAGCGCTTCTATAGTTAAGAATATATGTAAATTTTTGTGGCTTTGGCTGTAAGCTCTCCACATACTAAAGAGCAGTTCTGATAAGGTGGTTTCCAGAGCTCTGCTGGTAGAGCAGATGCCCCAGTCAAGGGGAGAAGCAGGGACAGCGAGGTTTTCATTAGGTTTCTCATCATCGTAATTAGTTCCTACTTGCTGTGAACGTAATGTCCCGCTGCTCACCCTGCTGCTCTGCTGTCTGGCTTCCAGCGAGGTCCTTTTCAAAGCGAGATGATGCCTGGTGATGTTCAGGCTTAGCGCTAGGAGCTCCTGCACTGGCATCTTCTGCTGCACACAAGCTTGTTCACACCATCTCCAAATCTGTCCCTAAAGTTAAGTGGAGTTCAGGTCTGATCCAAGAATTTGCTCAGAGTTGCAGCTCTGTGTTTGTCACTAGTCTGATAGACTCTGGGAAGGAAGAGCAGGGCCGTGGTGTAGAGATGTCCTAAAGACGCTCAGTGTTCCCTCTGTCCTTTAAATGAGTGCCTGGGGAAGAGGGAGGAGAAGGACAGGCTCTCTCTCTCCCTTACTCCTTTTGCCTTGTCAACAAGAAAGCACAAAGTGAAAATCTTTAGGCTACCCTCTCTCTGACAGACTGCAATGCAGATACTCTCAGCGTTGTCATTTTAAGACTGCAGTGTGCCAAGCCGATATAGAAAGGGTTGGATGACTGAAGTGTTTTATGTTTCTCACTGCAAATTGACATGCAAGCTGACACTCAGAACATTTATTTTGTGGAAAAGAGGCAGTCAGTTTCCTCAGAACTAAGTAATGAAATATTTCAAATTAATAAAAATGTTTACATCTGTGCAAAGTTGGAAGATTGTTACAGGTATGGCTGTATTAAGTACTGTAAACTGACATACACCAATATTCTTAGCAGACTGAATAAGGAGACACTGGAAAAGTGTTTCATTCAGGTGAAACAGGGCAATTCCAATTGCTTGAATGGGCTATGGAGCCCTACTATCTAAATGTCGCCTTCAGCCTCTGCTGCAGGTCAGTTGTCCCTGACCCAAGCAGAGCTCTATGGAGTGATGAGTGGGTCAGTAGGCTAGATGGGAGAAGATCATCAGGCAGTAAGGAAGCTCTTTCCTCTTCCTCCCCTACTATTTATAACTTCAACTTTCTTTTCAGAAGCCAAAAGACTTCTTTGGCTCCATTCAAAACTGTAGTCGCTAATTTCAGCTTTATTGTTGCTGATCAATGACTTGATTTTAACAGAAAAAGGATGAATGACTTTTCCCCTAAATAGGGACCTCAAAGGCAGATTGTTTGATTTGGGCATCTTAGCGATGCCCCATGGAATTGAGAAGCATGGGGTAAAAGGTTAGAAAGCAGTGTAGCAGTATAATTAACAAATGTGAACTGTTTTCTGGTACCCTTATTGCTGTTTTCTGGAGCAGCGCTACCTTGATTGCACATAAATTCTACCTAGAAGAATCTGTTGGGTTGAGTTTTGTTTTTGTTTTTTTTTAATTGGTCTGATAAAGAGATCAGAGATATCACAGTGCCATTCTTAATCACCCTATACAGGTTATTTCCATTCTGCAACAGAAACCTGGACTTGGCTTTTCAGGAGTGTAGAGAAAAGAAGGGGAGAAGCTGGAAACTTTAGGCTGAGAGTTGCCATATTGGAACTTCATGGAAAAGACCCTCATGACACCTTCTCTTTTAGGTGTTTGCTTTTTTACCCCATTGTCAGTAATCTTTCTTGACTCTTACTCCTAGAATGTTATACATGACTGTGCTGTCAATATCAAAGCCTTCTGTGAAACTGGCATTTTTCAGAAACATATGTGGGTCTGCCCTGCCTTTTCTCAAATTTCTTTATCTATTTTCTGTAACTAATTATTACTAAACTAGTGAATTTGTCTAACATTCTTTTTTAACTAATTAATTGAAATATAACTATACTTGATCTTAAAATCATATCAGTGGCACTAAAAATTTAACTGTAGAATTAATCTCTAGAACACTTACGCATACATACTTCAAGAGGAACAATGCTATTGTATTTTCAGTCTGTTCTTTAAATTGTGGTTATGTTTCAGCATGTTCAAGAGCAGTGGTACATGTTATTGTCCAAGTAAATATGCTGAAGCACGTGCTTTCCCCTAGAACCTCAGCAGAAAACTTGTATGCTGTGCTCCTTGCTTGTTCTGGCCTGCTCAAAGCTGCATGCATGGCAGTATTTTCTAGATATACCATTAGTAAAGATGCACAGTGAAGCCGTGGAGAGAACAATAATGGCTTCAGTGTTTGGAAATCAAGTACCAATTAAATTCATATGTTTTAAAGTTCACTGCAAACAGGAGTAGAAGTCTGATGCCAGACAGGCCCTGTGTAGTCCCTGCAGACCACGACTGCAGGGAAGAGAACTTCTTGTGCTTCTGGGTTCATTTCAGCTCGCAGTGTGGCCTGCTGAGGAGCTAGAAGGGGAGCTGCCAGGAAATTTGGCAACTTTTATCATGTATGCCGAATTCTATAGGAACTTCATCAAAATGGGTATCTCACTCTCTTGAACAGAAAAATAACCTGGGCTTGGGGAGTTGTTACTGCCTGGGCAGCTGTGGCCCGCACCAATCTAGGAATGATTAATAGTTGCAGTTGGTGTTTGTGACAATGAACAGCTGCTCATCTTGACTGCTGCATTAGCTTAGCGCTATGTGTAAGTAATACAGTTGTCCTTAACAATATGCCTGTATTCTTAAATAATAGTTATATAATTGGGACTCAAACAAAAACATGGGTTTTTCTTCTTGTGACTGAACCTCTAGTGAAACCCTTGCACAGCTCTTTGGTGCTGTCTGTGAGTGAGTGGCCACCTATTATGCATCTGTCAACTTGTAGGGGAATGAGTGGGTGAGGAGTATGCTGGAGATCTATGAGATAATAAAGAGCTGGAGAAAGATGGAGATAAGAAGCAGCCAACCTGAGCAGAACTGGAAGTGGAAGAAAGGAACTGGAGAAAAGGGAGTGAAACCTTAGATAGAGAACATAGGTTTTTGAGAGAGGGAAACAAGTATATGTTGAGCCCTGACAGGGCAAACAAGCTGGGAGACATTTCCCAGAGCACCTCAAACAGGAATGTCTGGGAAAGGTGTTGTGCTTGGGGGAGAGGAGGGTGCAAGATCTCCTGGTGGTGAAGCTTGAATTAAGGCAAGATCAAGACCTCTGAGGTCTGGCAGAATGTCCCCGTGATGTCCATGTGTTATCGTGCAACATAAGTGTAGGTATAGTTAGATTGCTAGGCCGCTTCTGCCTAGCGATGCCAGTAGCATTTTATTACATGCTGATTTGTGAAATGCTGAAAATGAGGAGTTTATGATTTTAAAAGCCCTAATTCAAAAAACACACCAGTGGAAGTTGTCAAAAGGAGGATTGTAGATTTTTTTTTTTCCTTTCATGTGTCGAGGACCTTTTTAATCTACAAATATCTGTATACCTGAGGAACTATAGCATCTTGAGAAAATATCCCCTTTGCTCATTTCTGCTTATTAGGAAATAATTCAGCTGTCTTTAACCCTGTAAAAGAAAGACAGTGAATAAATTAAAGTTTTTATCTTAAGGTTTGTACAAAACTGACATTAAATGCGCCTCTGATCTTTGAGCCAAGCTGCCTACACATTCCTGACCCCTGCAACTGTTGGGTAGGTAAACTGGCTTGGAGCAGAGCCAATAAGATGTGGAAGAATGAAGAGTGGGGTTTTTTATTATTTTTCTTATTTTCTGGTGATAGCTGAATCTTCTAATCAGTGACACGTAATCATCTGTGCAAAAGATCTACTCTGGTTGTACTGGTGAGACCCGCTGCACTTTGTCTCCCCTCTGTGGGGAGAACACAGCTTGCATTACAGGAGCTCATACCTGAACAGAACAAACTCTTTGTCATGGAAGGTGTCCAGTAAGTCTTTGGTGGAAAAGATACAGCTGCCTCTGGATTTCTAAACACTCTCTTATCTAGCTAAAGTCATGATGCACAGATTGATTATTTGCTGAAGGTACAACATAGGCTTTGCTTTTTATTTTGCCTTAAAAAAGCCTTTAAAACTATTTCTTTTCTTTGAAACCACAAATAATCTGTGGGTAAGCATAAATGCAGTTGAAGTCTTCATTACAGTTGCAATAATTAGCCTTTTTTTTTGTCTTTGACTATAGCAGTCAGTCAGTTCGTCCAAGCATTCCCCAACTTTCCCTGCAGTTTCAAAAACTAAATATGTAAAACTTTGTTCTTTTTTCCTCCTAAACTCACTTTAGAAAACAAACGTGTGTCTCCTGAAGTGCCAATGTCTGCTTCATTGTATTTCTGAGCCTTGTTGTGATAAGGTCTGCGTTTTGATACCTTGAAGGAAATGGGAAATGACACAATATGAGTCTTGCACCGTTACTCCCTTTCCATGTTTGAATAAAACACATTTTTATAGCAAAGGGAGGGAAAGTTGTCTGTCATGAGGAAGCTATTAGTGTAGCTAACTCTTACCATGGCAACCTTTGATAAGGATTTGTTGGGTTACTGCATACTTCACAGCAACTAAAATGATCTTTAATTTTATGAACAAGTGTGTTCAACTGCTTCAGTTTAACCATGTGAATACTTCAGCTGCTGTGAATGAGGAGTCAGGATATACATATTGAGAACTGTGCTATTAAATGAAAGTTTAATTTTATGCAGATGATTGGCTATTTTGTTCTTAGTCCAGATATTTTAAGGTGAAAGATAAAAGTTCTTGTTCAAAAGTCTTGCCTTTTTCTGTCTGTGGTGTTCAAACAGATACAGCTTGGTCCTGTATCCTAATATTCAAATAGTATTTGAAATATAAGTTCAGCTGACTACAAAACTGTCTTTGATTTTCCAGGATAGAATTACTAGACTGAAGGTCTTCATTTGTCCTATGTAGGCTGGACTGAAACCATCTTTGTGTTAGAGATGTTTGAGTCTTGTCTAAAGGTATTTCAGAATTGATGCATCTTTTCCGTTGGCCTTAAAATCTGCATATTTCAGGTACTTTTCAGTGACAGTAAAAATGTACATTTTTAAGATGTTATAGGCATGCATTGATGTTAAAAAAAAAAACCAAAAAACTTTTATTTTAATCTCTGAATATGTGACATTGCCGCTAAAGCACTCCCATAGTTGAGAGGTGTGGAAGCACTCTTCTGCCTTCCTGTCCGTCTATTTTTTTATTTATTTATATCTTCTGGCAAAGCAGGGAAAATTGAATTAAGAGTTTGTAATAGTAAGAGTGTTTTAAGCAAGTTATGGAGTAGCTTGCTTATGTCATGTTAATTTGGACTCTAGGGCTTGAAGTTGTGATGCAGAGTGGTCACAAATGGGACCATCAACTAGGACAGCTACCAAAGTGGCGAGGGTGTTTAGCAATCTCGTGATTTAATTTGCTTCTTCCTCATTCTTTCATAGTCTGAAGCACAGCTGAGGAGTGAAAGATTTCTTAGTGGCATTGCAAGGCAGTGCTTCATAGTATGTTGATGGTATTGATTTTTGCTAGGTGAAAATATTTCCTGTTGTGAAGAAGAGAATTTCTTCTTTCTAGAGCTGGTGCAGTGAAACCTTGCACTTTATTTCCAACACTCTTAATGACTGTTTTATTACAAGAGAAGACACTGATGCTTCAAGTTGCATCCTGAGTTCACAGAGCAAAGAATATGATTTCAGCCATAGATCTTCTATAGATCTACATACACCCATGTTGCCTCCCTCCCTCAAGTGAGGTAAGACACAAGATCGGATGAGCAGCAACTGTATAGCGTTTCATAGACTTTAACCTGTTAATTCATGTTAAAACTTTAAAATTTAACTTCAGAGCAAGAGAATCCAAATAAAAGTTTGAACCCTCACTTTGAACTCCTGCGTGGATAGTATTATCTTATTTAGTATTTTAACAACATACTACATCATTTTATGTTTCATTAAAGCCCAGCTAGCTGTTAGTAATTAATGATATACATCAGTTTGGAAAACTTTAGGATACCATTTTGCAGGAGTTTGTTGGAAAACAGTAACATGACAGAACTCAAAATACTTATGTGAAGAGGTGAAAACTAGCATTTTGCCTAAGGAATTATTTAAAGATTGGTAAGCAGATTACTGTAATGAAAAGCTTCTAAGTTTCAGAAAATTGTCTTTTCCTGTCCTTCCCCATTGCATACAGAAACACTTTCTTTTGGCTTTGACAGTGTCTTTAAGCAGGGTCCTCTTTAACTGGCCATTCTAGAACACTTTCATTTCTGGTAAGTTGATGTGGAACAGAAGTATTTCGAGAAGTCACAACAGAAAAAGGAGGATGCTGTGGCAGTCTGTGCATGCTGCTTTCGCAAATGTGTAAACTGCAGTAGTTGGCAAATGTTGCCTTGCTTTCCCAAGTTGTGTGCCTAGCATTACTTGTTTTGGTAACAGATACTCGGTTTCTTCCGGCCTTGAAAGAAAGTGGGGTAAAAGTGGAGGCTGAGAGTCTTCTATAAGCAGTTTGATGTGCCTTAATTCTTGGTGTAGTAGGAAAGGTGCTGTATTCTGTGCGATTCTGATTTTCATTCACATACCGATACATTCTGGTATGTAGTCATGTCAGCTGCCTTAATGACTTTTTGACTTCTTTATATTAAGCGTTTCATGACATTAAAATTGTGTAGTAGTTTAGCAAATCTAGCATCTGACTGTTCAGTATATGACTTGAATAAAAGGAATAATTAGCCTTAGGTTTGTTCTGTTCAAAGATCCCTTTGTGTTGGTGCAGCTTTACTGCGTCACAGTCCATTTATTTATGATCAAGTGTTTGAAGCTGTGACACTTTTTCTGTCTTTACATTTTGTTTTCTTTCAGTATCCTCGCACAGAAGTTTAATTCAAGCTTTATTAGATAATTTTTAATAGCTACTACTACTTTAAACTACTTTAAACAGTTGTCTTATGTATCGGGTGTTGTGTGTGAGATTTCCCCTGCATGTTTCTTTAAATGTGTTGCTTAAAAATTCGTTCTGCTTTAGATTAGTTCTGATTTTATTTAGATTCTATATTTAAACCCTCAGATTAACATTAGATTGTTAAGATTTGAGCAACATATATTGAGCTATTTTGATTATGATTTTCTTCATAAAATGCCTTGATATCTTGAAATCAAGAAGGAAATCTTAGTTAAGGCAAAATTTATTATTTGATCTTTCTAAATATAAGTGTGTGTTCTTTAAGAAAACTAGATCTTACTTTACATTTCACTTAAAACCAAGTAAAATTATAGCAACTCGTGAATATATTGAGTTAACTTTTAAATTGTGGATTTGTCTGAATCCAGTACAAACAGTGAGCAACTATTTTCAGAAAAAAGGAAATAAAGACGAAGGACAGACCTTGAGTGAGTTATGCTGAGGTAGAATTGTAGCTTGAAGTCAATTTTTGCATAAGCGAGTGTGCCAAGAGCAACATGAATCAATTCTGACAGAAGTAAGTTCTACTTTATCAAATCCAAACCTCAGAAAGGACTGGAGGAGTTGGGCCTCTTTATATTTGCACATGTAGAAAGTCGTTTTACTTAAATACAGTGGAGCTCTAGAGTAAGTAATTTAAATGCTAAATTTGGAAAGTACTTAACAGCTTTTGGAGGCTTAGTGTTTTGGAAAATGAAATTACTTTTATGGAGACTTTAGAATGAGTTGGGAAGCTTTTGAAACTCTAGTAAAGTATGAAGGGGGAGGCAGAGGAGCCGTTAAGAGCAGCAGTTGCTGATAACCACAGAACGGTTGAGGTTCGACAGGCCGTCTATAGATGGTCGTGCAACCCCCCGGCTCCAGCAGGGACCTTCCCCTTCTTTAGAATTGTAAATCCATTTTTATCAAGATGGCAGCGAGAACAAATTTACTGAGGCACGGTCGTGCTTATCAGCCAGTTTCTCTTAGGTGGTGTAGTTTATCCTGGCTGTGTTTGGTGTTGATTGTACCAAGTTAAATGCATTTGCATCAGTAAATTGAAGTTGATTCTAAGAACACCAAAGCTTGTTTAATTTTCTGAAAGTGACAAATTTAGTTGAAATGTTTTTGAAGTTAGGAAGAGTAACTCTTACTTGAATTCTTGGTAAGCAGTTAAGCAGTAGGGGTTTTTTAAGGCTTTGTTTTTAAGGATTTTTTTTTTATATTCTACTATATTATAATATGCTTCTGAAAATGTAAGATTCTGTCAACCATAAGATTAGCTTCACTGCAGACTATAGTGGAAGAAAAAGTGAATTAGGGAAGTTCCAAAAACCAAATTTAAAACTTGTTTGAAAACATGAGTTCACTTAGTCTTTACCTTATCTTAATGTATCATGATGTTCAAAACACTGGAGAATTTTTGTGAGAAACTATTGATAAGTTGAAATAAAAGCTTGCTGCAAAAGCATATGCACTAGTTCCAACAATTCTTGTTAAAAGCAGAGTACATAATGGGTATCTCGGTTGATGGTGAGTTTTGTGTTGTGACGCGGATGAGGAACTAGGTTCTGGCTTTTTTCCAAAGTGAAATAGTAAAGCTTGCAAAATATCAGACTCGGAGTTTTTTTTGTAGAAGCAATTGGTGTGTATTTTTGCCAGCTTAAAACTTGTAGTTTGCATTTGCAGAAGTTTGTTTCTGGTAGTGGAGAGGAAGAGAGAGGAAGAGAGACAGGTCCTGGCTTGGCCAAAACTCTGGATTCCATTCAACATTGTAGTTTATGGTCTATTTTTCTGGGTTTGCCATTGCCGCATGCATACGTTTCAAGCATTTTCCCTGGTTGTTCTTCCCTGCAGTAAACAACAGGGTAGAAGTTGAGCACAAAATATTTCTGTATTTAAGATCTGTATTAGATCTGCGAGGGAGCTTTTCGGAGAGTTTAACTTATTTTCTGAAAGCACAGCTCCTCAAGGAACACTTGCTCTCTTGAAAGATAAAAGTGTCTTGCAAGATGTTGCTAAAATCAATTGAAATTCCCCTAGAATAAATAGGAGGCATAATTATGTGGATGAGTTCAAAATGTGAAGATAAAATATATATATTTTTCTTAATTATACCCATGTCTATGTCAAATACTTGAATTAAGGAAGCCTTGCATTCATAAAACATTTTGAACCGTATTTACTACTAAGGAGGTACTGCAGACTACTTGGTTTTATATTCTGTAATACTAAATGAGCTAAAAATGTGAAATGTAGTATTTCTGTTGCAGCAGATGAGGGGAGATCGCAATAATTAAGTTACGTATACCAACCAAATAGTATGGCATGCTTTGTTTTGCAAAGTAATTCCTCATTCAGATCTAAGTAGTCTTGAAAGATCCCTGTCATGTTATGTTTTCAGAACTGATTTTTTCTTAATTTACCACGCATTTCTCCAGAACTAGTACGATTTGCTTGTCTTATTTAGAACTGCTTGTTTTATTTGTGGGGCTACTGTTAATATCAGTGTAGATGTGGTATCCTTTAACCTGATTGCAGATTAGCAGTATGCCTTGCACTAGAAGGCACCTTACCTTCAATGATAAAATGAATTTGTGAAGCTGTATAGAGATATACAGTGGAATGTCATCTCTCTTGCTTTTATAGCACTTTTTGGTGAATAGATAAAACTAGAAGGAGGTGTTCAAGATTCAAACAAGGAAAACTGTTGCCTTGCCTCAATAACGTAGGCGTTTATGCTTTGTGGTAAATTAGACTTAGAAATGTCCTCATAACACGGAGTTCTACTGTTCTTTACATGAAAGAACTACTACAGATAGTTGATTCAATACGCTGATACAAAACTTCTGGTTAACTAACTAGCTTAGCATACTGATGATATTTTTTGTTGGCAACTCTTTCAAATGTGAACTAGATTTTGTGTGGCCTTCTCAGCTAGGATGTTGTTTTAAAGTTAATGCTAATTATAAATGTGTGACCAACTCTTTTGCTTATGGGGATGAGCATGGCATATCCTACTTTATGCATAAATACAGATAGTTATTACTCTTTGTGTAATACCCAGTAAAACTGAGGTTGCTAGGAAGAGAAATGAAAAATGTGCTTCTGCTTATGTGGTGACTTGTATCACCTAAATCAGTGAACATTACTCCTACTACTGTTAAGATTTCCCTTAATGTCTTTAAAACTAGACATGTCTGAATTTGTTGCTTCTGGATGACTATTTTGTAGAAGACAGAGATAAACTGCAGACAGCAAGTGCCTTGTACATTTTTTATCTTAGTTCATGTAGCTGAATCCTTAGCTGATGTTGAATCCACCTTGGGCTGGAGGCGAAGCGACTGAAAATGCATCATGCAGAGACCGTCCCGAAGACTACAGTCTGTGCTGCAAGGAGTAAAAGTGCTTAATCTTCAGCTTAGCCTTTTTTGTTGTGCTTGTAACATCTCCGTCAGAGTAAATAGGTTTAAGTGAGTCCTCTCAGAAGGAGGCAGAATGCTACAGGTAGTATGGTATGGTATTGAGAAACTCTGTCTACTAACTCTATTTAACTGTTATGTACTTTTAGTCAGCAGTATACTCCAAGATTCGTAACAGCTTGTGGGCAGAAGTCACATAATTCTGTTTATCCCACACAGGTTTCCCTTTATAATTGTTAAAACAAAAAGCTGTATTATTGCATTGTCCAAAGCAATGATCTTGGGTGTTTCTTGAATGTAGTGATCTATGAGAAATAACTCCTTCAGAAAACAGCCTCAGACATTGGCATTGCAGTTTATATTAAAGAAAAAAAAAAAGAAACTTTTTGGTTTTATAGAATCACTCCATGAACTGAGTTGGTGCATATCCTATTTTATTTAGCAGGCCTAAATAAAAAGAGAGAAAGCTTTTTTTGTTGTTAGGACCTTCGGGAGCTTGGGGCTGGGGTGTTTTGCCTTCTGTTCTTAATTTTGATGTCAGCTTCCCTCCCAAGGCTGACTACCATTTTCAGCATCACACTGAAACAGTATCTAAGTGCACTATTCCATTCCTTTCTGCTTAGTAAATGCTAAAAAGAGGTGAGAGTTTTGCTAATTCTGCGTAGTAGGAAATTTTAGCCCATTTCTTATGCTTTGCACCTTACCTCAGTGCCTGGAGCAGGAAGAGCTGCTCAGACTCCCAGAAAAAGGTTCCCAGATGCCGGCACAAAAAGGTGTTTCTGTTACAGCTTTGTCATTTGTGAGGAAGCAGGTGTCTTGTCACCCCTTGGAGAAGCTCAATGGTCTACCCTCATTATAATGTGGTCTGCAACCTCTTTTATATTTGAGTGGACTACTTAAGCATTCTGTTCTTGCATGTAACATATTTAGGTCAGTGATAGGCCTTTTCTCCTCTTTTGTTTGCTGTATTAAGCTATTTGTGGGAAAATCTGCGTGTTTTTGTCCCTGGCGTTCAATATTCTCATGCTTGCAGTTTGTTTGCTTTTACGTAGTGTATGCTTGGTAGTATTCCCTTCATTCTCTGTGCCTTTGTGCTGATAATTGAAAAAGAAAGAGCATGCAAGGACTGGTGGAAGATACCACTCTACTTGTTCTTGCATTCCTACCGCATATCAGCAGGAAGTTGCTACTTGACATAGGGTACAGAACTAGGGGGACTTCTGGTCCCTAGAGTCATAGAGGTGCATAGAGCCTTGTTGAATATCCAGAAGCTATAATTCAGTCAGCTCTGATTCTTGCTCTTGTCTTCAAAGGATATGTTTAAGTTTTCGGGACAGAGAGGAATGACAAGGAAGATAATGTTATGTTTCCTACCATAGAGTAGGAAACTGTTTGGGGAAGTGGTATCCTGAACAGAGAAATCAAGAAAGTGCTTCCAGTACCTCCAACCTCATGGCTACAGGTCATAACCATGGTGTCTTGCTGAATAAATTGGGGCTGAAGGAAAACCTCAAATTTTGGCGACTGGATCCCCCACTTCTGTGGTGTATGTGTTTTTCATAATGAAATTTCCTCCCACCTGTGAAGTGCTGTTCTCTGGCTCTGTGAACTTCACAGTAGTGTTTGGGGCAGCTTCTTTGCTGATCAAATGTGCTGTGTGCTCTGTAGTGGCATGTAGTGCTCTGGATTCAGAGCACTGGTGTTTAAGTTATCTAATGTGTTTTCATCTCCCTTATCACCCGTTCTAATGTTAGTGGATGATATAAGAATGTTCTAGCAGCAAATCCAAGATTCTGCTTGCAAGTATTCTATGGCCATAAATACTGTTTGGAGTTGTGTGTTGGGTTGATTTTTGTTGATTTTTGTTGATTTTTGTTGATTTTTGTTGATTTTTGTTGATTTTTGTTGATTTTTGTTG
>PTEX01000008.1:7176849-7210590 GCA_003342815.1 Eudromia elegans
GTTGATTTTTGTTGATTTTTGTTGATTTTTGTTGATTTTTGTTGATTTTTGTTGATTTTTGTTGATTTTTGTTGTTGTAATTTTAAATATGGTACTTTTTCTTACTTAAAAACATCTTAGTATATAAAACTATTCTTTGCTTATGATATAGATTTATATCCACGAGCACACTGAAAGCTTACAGTATCCGTTGCACATCTAACTTGGCTTTAACAGATGTGGAACAGGGGTGGTAACAGATGGAACTTTGCAGGCTCATGTGGGATCAATTCTTACAAGTACTGTGAAAATAGCAAAAAATGACCAGGGTGCAGTGCTTTTCTTTTGTTTTCCTTCTTATAAGAATATTTGAAAGTTATTTTGCAAGCAAAGAAAAATCTTGTGCTGTTTACTATTTCTATGTTGCCTCTTAGAATAAATTTTCAGTAATCTCTCTCCTAGACTTCTTAATTTTTATTTATTTTACAAGTGTTTTATGACTTTTGTTTTGATAGCATTAGCTGGGATTTAAGTCAGTTTACTTTAAAATACTATAGCAAAGCTTTTTAAAATAGCTTAATGCCCCTGTCACATAGTCAGTAGACTTGGAAACCTAAATCAGCTCAGCATGGGCTGCAGTGATGCTGCCAAGGGCAGCACATCTGACATTGCTGCTCTAGGGTCTATTTCAGCTCTGGCCTAAATGCGTGCAATATGTGATGCTGTAGAAGAACAGGACATTTCCATGTAAAGCTGAGGTTCATTTAATTCATCCTCACACAGGAAAGAGCAGGAAAATCGAATACCCATGTGCAACCAACAGGATAGAGACCATCTTCTGTATCATCTTCTCTCTCTGTAAGTTAGTGTGGTTGCATAGCAAAAGAGATTGCAAAATTGTTCTGGTTTAAAACCACAGCACTCATTGAGGAAGTGACTGGTGTCTGCTTTCCATGATGGTTGTTGTCACTCTTCCTTTCTCTTCTAGATGGATTCTTGTGTCTGTTTAAGCATGGGTTTAAATGAAATCAAAACCCTCTGAAGGTGAATGGGACTTGGTGGAAATTGATATTGCTGTGCTTTTCTGCCTGTAGTAAATTGGAATAAAAACAGCTTATACTGAGAATACACTCTGAGTAGACTGAATCACAGCTATGTCTGTAACTGTTAGATGCATGCTTTATTGAAGCTAGCTCAGTTGAAAATTCATAGTTCATGAACTATTATTTTGTTCTAGTACTCAAATACATGTCCTGGACCTTGTATGTTCAGGGTTCCTTTTATCGTATGAATAAATCCCTTAGTTGGAATACTTAAAATGGTCAGCTTTGTTTGATTTTGGAGCTAAAAATTCAATACTTCTCTTATTTGATGGAGGTTCCCCAAAGGGTTTGTGTCTTGGGTGATGTCGTGCATGGCAAAAAGACTTCTTTTAATAGCCTAACATTAATATATTTAACAGAATTTGAACTTCATGAAGTTGAATTTAGCATTATCATCAGGAAATAGTTATCTTGGACTGAACTTCTCATAAAACAGTTTTTATTTGAGGCTTCACTGTGAGATCTCTTGTGAAGTAGTTGGCTATGTATCTACAACATAGTGCCTTTAATTCTGCCCCTTTCCTGCAAAGGGAGATGGAGCTCTTTGTGAATCTAAACATGTCTATCCAGATGCGAGGACTAATACAGTTTATGTAATTTGCACATAGCTTTAATTTGCCTTGTGAAATATTTTTCTCTAATATTGGAAACAGCTTATCCTTATGTATAGCTCTCTTTCACTTGTCAGTAATGCTAACAGTATTTGCACGTCTTGATTTTTCTGATCTGAAGGTAATACGGTGCTTTCTTTCACTTCAGGGTAAAACTCAGGTGAGCTCGAATATCTCATCCTAAGCTGAATGCAACTGCTTTATGTCAGCTCTCTTTACTCCCTTTTACTCTCTGCTTTTGGGGAGGGAAGAAGGGGCAGAAGATGAGGGAAGGAAACCTGTTTGTTGCTGCTATTCAGGCCTTGTGAAGTTCATGTCAGCGCATCTCAACATTCCTCCTGACACTGGGAATAGTCACAAACAGATCTCACTATTACTGTTTTGGACTGATGGCACTAGAATTTCAGGGAACTGCTCTGTTAAGTTGCAAACTTGATCAGTAAACAGAGTCACAGGATTGGCGGTAGAGGATTTTTTTTTTTGAGGATTGTGTTGATGAGATTACATTAACTGTCCACAAAAGCCTCAGAACAGAAAAGCCTCTCAGAACAAATACAAGTCTTGTCTTGGAGCTATGTAGGAGTGCAACTTAAAAACCTGAAAGCACACTTAAATCTTCTTTTTTTCCATTCTGTGGACCCCACTGAGTGCTGCTGACTTAACTGAAACAATACTGCAGATCTCACAGCTCTAGCTGCTCTGAGTAGTGGTACAAGTGCATAAACCTAGGACCTAACTAATCCGCTAAATTGCTGACTTCATATTTCAAAATCAGCAAGAACTTTGGAGAGCTGTTTTATAATGTAATATTTCAAGCAATGATTTGAAGAAGTTTGCACTAGTTGGAAAAAAAAAATATTTTCCATATTAGAAATCTGGTATTTGCTCCTCTTTTACTACAGGCTCTGGTAAACAGAGTTAGATGCAGCAGTTAAAATTGTTATCGCCCCATCTCTGTATTCTGGTGCCAGGAGTTGACCTCCGCCATGGCAGAGTTGACTGAAGAGAGAAAGCCTGTCTGCTTGGGCTCTCCCAGCCTACGTATAATACTGAAACCTGTCGGTGGAGTTGGCTTTGGTGGTGGTATTTGTATAGAAACCAGTTATCTTGAAGTTATGTGGCAGAATTATATATAGTAGTAAGTGCTGTGAGGAGAGAGGATGGCTATAATAAACAGCTGAAAAAGACAATTTTAAACTACCTCAGGTTCTGATTAAAAACCAAAGCAATTGGATAGCAAGCAAAATAGAAATAAATTATACTAGAAGCAGTGTATATATAGTAATGAGTTGTCCTGAAGGTCTTTGCCAGCACAGGATAGCCTACAGTTTAAAACATGGTTTCATTGTAAGGTGCCATGTTGCTGTGTGAACTTCATAAAATGCAAGATTCTTTCAAAAATGGTTGAATATAGCTTATTATGTTATATAGAAGAAGTTAAAAGGGTCGTGTAGCTTGAAAAAGATTGACATCATAAGCTCTCATGAACCACTAAATAGTGGTATTTATTCTCTGATGTTAGTCACTGTTAAAGATTTAAGAAAGTCCCAAATGCAGCCAAACTTGAAGCTTAAAAGCATCATTGTCATTTCATTCTTTCCATTCTTTCTAGAAAGAAGGGGGAGAGGAGGGAGGGAGAGAGGGAGAGAGAATCATTGCTTCTGAAAACATCTCTGCCTACGTATACATTTATCTCTTCATGGTTAGTGCCATGGGTGATCATCTTACAGATGCTTCACCTGTGTCACATTGAAAATATCTTCAATACGTATTTTTTTTAACAAATATTGTTGAATATAGTTCTCTCAGTATGCAAGTAAATGGTTTTATGCGATCGTACTTTTTGTAGCTTGGGCAATATAAGATGACTTCCTCTTTTAAAACAGGCTGGTCTTTATGTGCTGGTGGGTTGTGATGAATAAAGCTCTTCCTTGCAAGTCTCGCTAACAAGAGTGGTGCTTAAGGGCTCTGTCAGTTTTCAGTTGTTTGACTTTTTTTTTCCATTCTTGTAGTTTTCTGAACTCCCTATGTTCATGAAACTTATCTTCCAGCTTGTCAATGTTCATTGCTGCTTATAAATTTTATGCTGCATCATATTTTTTTTCAGCTGTTCTGTTTTTGTCTGGCAATTTGGTCATTTTTTGGGGGGAGCAGATTTCATAGTGGAGTTGTAAACTGAGATCATCCTATTAGTTTTGTACTACTGCTCATTTTTAATATATTTGAGGGCTTCAAACTCCCAGTTGAGATGAGAGTTTAACTTGAATTACCGTGTAAATGCAAGCTGCAGAGTGTTTGGGTAGGCGTGGTGGGAGACTGATAAATGTCGGTATGGCTTTCAATTTGCCCATCTTCCTCCAGAGAATACTGGTGAGAGGCTAGAGCCTCTTGGAGGGGATGTTTCTATAGTGCTGTGCTTTCCTGCCACTGTAGGAAAGTGTTTGTTGCAATCTTAAAATCTATTTTTAAGCAAGGACAGGAAAAAAAACCCTTTCTTTGCAAAGGCCTCTTTGCAAGGGATGAAAACGCTGCTTTTTTCCTCTGACAGTATTTGGGATTAGTAGCAGCAAGTATACTTTGAAAGTATATGGAGACATAGCAGTATTCACAGTGTAAATTAAAATCTGTATTGTATTGTAAGTGGGATGATGTAAATACAGCAAAACTTAAATAAAACTTTGCAGTCAAGAATAAAACACTGAGTCTAAGAAAAAGTGGTATATTTTGTTAAGCAAAAAAAGTGCTCCATATATTTACTGTCCTGCAGGCTGCTTCCTTGCTTTGTTATCATAGACTAACTTGATTATTACTGGATTTTTATTTCTTACTACTTTGTTTTAAGGCTGTTTCACTGAATATTCCCCCTGCAACAGATAAGATTCCTGTGTTACTGCCTCTGTATAGCCTGGATCAAAAAAAGAAAAAAAAAAAAAGTTATTGCTTTTCATAAAACCATTTTCAGCCATGTGCTAGCAGCGGTTTTGAATGCCGTTTCCTGCCATTTTCTCTTCGTGTCATGCTAGCTGGGTGTTATCTTACAAAAATAAACACTTTTAATAGTAGCTGCCATTGTTGGGCTGGGCGTAGCTGCTGTGAGCTCGGCTGCGTCTAGACGAGGGGACGGGACGGGGAGGGCAGCACCAAATCGCTCCCTGTTCTGCACACAGGGCACCTCACGTAACCTCCCCAAGAGTCTGGGCGTGGAGCTGAAGTCTGCCTCTTCCTGGCAAGATCACAATTTATTCGCGACTTTATTCTGATAAATATCCTGGCTCCAGTGCTTGCTTCGTTTAACTTGTGATACAGGATTTCAGTAATAAATCAAACTAATGATACTAATTTCCAGTAAAACTTAGATTGGAGTTTCCTCTCTTTTCATATTGCTTGCCCATCTATTTGTAAAATGGCACATTAGCTTAAAAAGTGGAGTATCTGATAAGAAAACTGATGCGCAGAAAGGATATAAATAGTAAAGTAAATCAGGATGATTCGTACAATGGAGTCCTAGTTCATGACAAAGGGAGCTCCTGAATGCTACTTTGATACAACTGCTAGGTGAGAGTAATAAGAACAGTTTTGAAAAGAGTAAGTTTAGGGTTTCATTTCTTCCTCCATGCTATCTACTGTCTAAAGAATTATTAAGGCTTGTATTTCTTATGCTGTATTATTTTAAAAAAGAAAAGTTCCTTTGCTAGGATTTTTTATTTACTTTCTTTTGTGATTTGTACTTGAGTGTCTCAAGTTTTAAAACAGTGCTGAAGTGGTCTAACTCCATTTGTTTATAATTTTTCCTATTCCCTTTCAAAGCAGGCCCATAGCTAACTCCAAGTACCATTTTTTCTTATAGAATCAGTATGCAGGCATATAATGAATCTGCATTGAGTGCTGTTTGATTTATAGTTCTTTATAGTATATTTTAGTTCTGACCTGACCACTTGTATGCTTGTATTCCTGACATAGGTTTGACAGACTTCAAGGATATAAACATGCAACTTGGTTTGGCACTTGAGAGGTTAAACTGTGTGCCATGTCTGAAGAACTTGAGGCTGCTCTGTGTGCGGGATGTTAAGCAGATGAGATAGGACAAGTGGAAACTTGGTCCTGTACTTCTCAAGGGCAACAGAAGGGCTCTGGCAGTTCAACCTGGCAAATAAAAAAAAATAGCTTGATAATACTTGGTGCTTGGGATGCTTCTCTTGTTGTGCAAGTAGACATTGCTGTCAGTGAACATTCATATTGCAAACCTTTTTTTAATGACCTTAGTGCAGTGCTCCACGTAATACTTCTCTATTTGAGAGGGAGGGACTTATTAAAGCTTTAAATTATGAAAGCTTTGGAAAGAGTTGTCACGCAGTTACTAGTGGTTCTAGTGGTTTCAGGTCCCTACGCATTGATATAAATTATGTACATTCTGTGAAACTGATTTCTAGAAATTCTACACTTAAATGGAATAAGCTTTTAGTGTAGATTCTAGAGAGGAAAAATCTCAGACTCTTCCAGACTTATTGTTCAGACAGCAAAGAGTCGAGTGTCATGTGACTGAGCTTCTGTCTGTACATTTTGAATGTGCTGCAGTGTGCATGTGTATACCTTGATGTATCTGAGTTAGTACTAGAGGTTAAACCAGTGGGATTAGGAAGACCTGGGATCTGTTGCAGTTCTTGCTTCGGGTGTCTAACAGCAGGCTTCTTAGGAAAGCTACCCAAAACCTACTTCATTAGCTTTGCTGCAAACACCTGGTAGAAATAGTGGCCAGTTACTTTGCTTATTGTGCAAGAATACTCATTTCCAATGAGCACTGAGTAGTTTCTTCCATATTTTCATGTTCTTTGTGGGCTTGTTTCCCTTTTACAGGAAAACGCTGGAAGAAATAGGATACACTGACTCCTAAAACTACTTTGATGTGAAGATAAACTGACTCTCACCTGGCCCTGTTTTCCATCAGGAAGCTGCATGGAAACCTGTCTGGTGTTAAATTCTGTCCGTTTCCTTTCTTCCAGAAATATTGAGTCATTGGTGCATAGAGACCCAGTTGTTAAAATATAACTGTGCAATAGCTGTTTGCAAGTGTGCAGAGTTAATATGGGAGGGGTGAGGTGGCTGGAAGGGCTACAGTTTGCTGTCTGTCTTGCACAACATGTTGCATTAGGTTGTTTCCATGCAATATGTTTTATAGTTCATGACGCAAATAGTCCAGAGAGAATAATGCAAATATTAATGCAGACAGTTGGGCTTATTCATTAAAAAAGAGTAGCTACCACACGTAGGCCTGCTGTGCACCTCTCAATGCACTGGATAGAGGGGCTCAGTACTTCAGAACCCCAGTTTATCTGCAGTTTCCCTATGTTGGTCTAGCATCTGCCTCTGAGTTGGTGTTTGATATGTGACAGGAGAATGTTGCTTTCATGTGTCTCTTTCGCCTGCTACTGAATCCTCTTATTGCTGTTCAGATCAAGTACTGCCAGGCTCGGCAGTCACTTAAGCACCTGCTTAAAGTGACTCACGAGCAGCTTTTTGTGCCCCAAGACCAGGATGCTCCCTGCCTTGCAAGGCCGAGTCCTCAGAGGAGGACACGAGGTGTTTGTATGGGTTTATCTCAGCGATACTGAAGGCAGATATACGGGTGCTCCCTCCAGCAACGCAACGAGGGCCACGAACGCCCTCTGAAGGAGCTGGGGCCTCTGCTTGGGAGAAGTGCTGAGGGTTCAGGCTGTGCAACGTGGATGAACTCAGTTTGGTGCAGTGATAGGCAAAAGTTTTCAAACCCTGTTGTTCTTTCCCACCTGCATGGAAGCAAAGCGCAGGGGTGTTTGTGAAGGCAAGAGCAACTTGGTTTGACTGTCGCGTGCTGGAGGAAGATAGTTACTTCTGTGTTTTAGAGAATGTAAAGCCTTTTCTGTTGTGTTATTTGTGAATTCAAGACCAAGGGCCTCTAAAAGACTTTTTTTTTTTTTTTGTGTGTTAGTTGGGAAGTTAATCATGGCTGGTTAAACGAATGAAATACTGTGCCATTCTCTTGCTGCTGGGATGGTGCTCTCTGTCTTGTATACCAAGTATTCGTACAATCAAAATGATTTGTGTCATGGAATTAATATAAAAAATGAGACTTTTTTTTGTAGTTGTAATTTGGATTTGTCCCTTTCTGTAACTGCAATTCTTATGCAGGCAAAGATCCTTTTGATGTTGAAGTGATTTGGGTTTTTTTCTCAAACTAAGATGGGGGGAAATCTCTTTGTAGGACTCTAGAAGTGCGTTTTCATTTTATTTGGAGGATTTGGATGTGTTCTCAATTTAGTGTCTTCCTACTGCTGCAGTGTCTTTCACTTCATTTTTTTCCTCTGTATTTCTTTGTATGTCACTCAAAGATGTATTTTTTGAGAGTTGTTAATGTAAGTTTTGAAAGCAAGCCACTTAACCTCTAGAAAAAAAAGCGCTTATTTAAGGTAGTAGTTTCTATTTACAGACTTTTAAAGTATTGAATCGTTAGACATCCTTCTGAGCATCTATAATCAGGCTTGTTAACAGTCTTTTAACAATGTATTTAGATCTTACTTGAAAGAAAGGGGGGAAAATATTTTGTTTAGGGTGTCCATCTGCTTATTGCATTTCAGCACTGCACAGGAAAAGCTATTTCCTGTCTCAGAATGCTTTGTTTCCTTTGTCTCTACAATGAGAGGAAAAAAAAAGACAGACACATTAGTGTGTTTTCAGACCAGTGTAATCCTCTCATTCTTGTAATTAAAGAACTGTGATAAGTGAACCTTATTAATACATTGCTGATGAAGATAGGCATTTTAATTTTAATATCTTTTTATTGCAAAGAAGGTAATTGATGTTAGACTATGAAAGGCATGACCCCTGCATTATTATTAGGTCCTTATCTTTCACTCTGCTCTGTGATTCTTATTTTAAAAAATTAATTTAATTCTGAGAGTTGGCTTAAAGCTGCTTTTTTTTTTTTTTTTTAAAAAAAAAAAAAAAAAAAGCTTCCTGAAGGTGATCGCTTGCCGCTCTTTAAAAACATGTTTTTCTGGGTGATTTAGCAGACAGTTCAATGGAATCGGGAAATCTTTCAGACTGTTCACGTTTGTTATTCAATATCTGAGAGTATTTGAGGGATTTTGTTATTGTTGCTAGCAATTGTGGGCAACCACGTTGCCGTGGGTCAGAAGGTATGAGCTAGACGGATTGCACTTTCATTTTGCAGATACGACTTGCTGTGAATTTCTCTGCACTTAGAGCTGACTAGAAATACATTTGAGTCATCGCTCATTCAGAAAGCAGCTCTCAGGGATGCTAGCCTTCCTTTCATGACTTCTGGCCTAAACATACTGAGTAATAGCTTACAAGACTCCTCTTTTTTGAAGAGGAGTTTCATGCATGGGATTGCATAGTTACAACAATGTGCATCCTATGAAGATAAAACCTAGCATTAATTTATATGCGTTATGTAAGTTACTCTAAAATATGAGTTTAGAATTGCTAGTAAATGCATGCATAGTCACAGCACTCTTGAAACATTTGAGGAAAGACCTATGGGGTGATCTTTCTATTGGTTGAATATTTGCCAAGATTTGCCTTTTTACCAAGTGTCTGATGTTCCAAGCAGTAGGCATATTTTAAAGAAGTGTGCTTCTAAACAGGTATGCTCCAAACTGCAGAATACATAATTCATCACAGTAAGAGCTAACGGACTTATCGTAGCCTGTTGGAGTTAGTGTTTCAGTAATTACATTGTGGGGTAGTGGGAGGAATAGCACAAGATTTAAGAATGCTATGGTGGTATGCTCTGACTAAAAATAACTGTATGCTTATGAAAATTCTTTTTTTTTTTTCCTTTCATGTAGCCGTGACATGGAGAATAAAGAAACCCTCAGGGGGTTGCAGAAAATGGATGACCGCCCAGAAGAGCGCATGATCAGGGAGAAACTCAAGGCAACGTGTATGCCAGCCTGGAAGCACGAATGGCTGGAAAGAAGAAGTAGGAGAGGCCCTGTGGTAAGTGGCCTTCGAGGAAGGGCAGTGTCTGTAATCATTACAGATAGAAGTCACTGAAAGTTGCAGGCATTCTGTTAGGAACTTTATCTAAGCAGCTCATGGACTTCTGATTTTGATCCTTCTGTTCATTTTAATGAGCTGTTTAACAGGAAATTGTGGGCAACTTTCTGAAATGTACACGTGTATTAAATTTTACTAAGGCGAAGGGGAAGCCAAAAGCTGAGCTTAATATTAAACGTGGCTGTATCAACACTGCCCTCTAATGTCAGCAGCTACAGGAACTATTACGACTTTTACCTATTGAAGAACTTGCAGTGAGTACAAAACTTCACTGAGCTGGTTGTACTCCTGTGTTTTTAAAGATTTCATGATTTCATATATTGCAAGGCATACTGACAAAATAGTTTAGTTTTTTATAATGTTGTTTATTTTTACTGCATAACTTAAAACTGTCGTTCCTCTGTGCAGCTGTTTTCCTTGATGTTTCTGAGATTTTATTATAACTTTCTGTGCTCCAGATTCTCAATTACTACCACTTAATCCAAATACCTTTTCAAGCACTAGCAATTGGTTACAACAACCTGTTAATAGGTATGTGCCTTTCCCTTCTGACCTTTTGGGAAAGAAAGCAAGCATTACATTAAAAGGTAGCATTCATAAGGCATTCCCAATGTAAAATAAACAGCAAGGCTCTACTTTCTCAGGCAATGCTCTTGCTGGTAAGCAACAAATGCTTAATTCTTCTTTATACCTGCTTCAACTGGAATGCATTTCCTAGTAAAAGAATAGTTTTTAGAAAGGATGGTTTAAATGCTTTTGTTCCAAAATACTGCTTGATCTTGTGGCCAAAGTGCAGATCGTGAGGTAGAAAATGAGTTGAGCCTGGATGTCTCCCCGTTCTCAAACCTAGAGCTGTCACATAGAGAGTTTGCTTATCAGCATTAGCAGGAAGGGCCCCTTCCATTTATTGGCTAATTTGGAGGGATGTCTACAACTTCCTAGGAGAGGGTCCACAGCTGCGTTGCTTGAAGATTTCTTTTAGCTTTGAGTCAGGCTTCTAAATAATGAAAAAAATCATGTACAGTTAACCCTTGCCAGATTATTAATACTAAAACTGAAGGAATTTGCAGACTCCATATGAGTATGTAATGAATTATTTATGTAATGCTAATAAGCTGAGTTACGATTAATTTCAGTTTTCACATACAATGATTGTTTTTGAAACTGACACACATGGTTGAATTCCTGACAGGTGGTGAAACCTATCCCGGTGAAAGCAGAGGGATCCGAAGTGAGCAAACTGTCTCTAGAATCTCAGACTGAAGGACAAAGCACAGCTTCTTCACCCACGCAGAAAGGGAGACGCAGCCCTTCTCCCAGTTCCTCCTCCTCGTCGTCCTCAAGGACTGTTAAATCTGAATCGCCAGGCGTCAGAAGAAAAAGGGTATCTCCAGTGCCTGTAAGTCACAAACTCGTATGCTCCGGGGCTGCTCTTTATGCGTACAGGTTAGGGAAGTTTCAGGTATATGCGTCGTTACGGTGCTTTCTAAAATCGTACATGGTTGTGTTGAAGAAGATCAAGATTGGAATATTTTTAGCTCTAGTAAATGACTTCACTAGAAATGATCAAGAATGGAAGAGTTGAACAGTAGATTATTTTTATAAAAATGTTCATCTACAGTTGTTCAGGTGACTCATTTACCACAGTTTCACTGTGAAGCTGTAAGAATAGAATATAATTACTTTGACTGTCCCATTGCTCGCACTGGACTCAGTTTCCAAAATGAAGTAAAATGTTCTACTGCTGTTCTGCTGAGCTGGGGACATAACAAGTTACAGCTCATAGTACACCTTTATGCCTCTTGATAAGAGAAATTCAAATTTAAAAAGAAAACATTACCAAACTATTTGACTTTGTTCAGTTGATGTTCTCTTTCTTTTTGTTTTATATCAACTGTTTGTGTGAAAAAGTGAAGTCTGTCATGTAATGGTGTGATGGACAGTGAGTCAACTGCAACTCTGTGTCATGATTTAAAAATCAAAGTAGATGTCAGTCAAAACAGAAAATCTGCAGTCGAGCAGAATGATTAACTCATGTTAGAATTCACATAAGGCATTGAGAGCTTTAATACAAGAATTGGTTCATTTGATGGTGGCAATTTATTTGCTGTAATCAAAACATCATCTTGAGCTGAAGGTTGTTTTCATTGTGAGGAGGAGAGGAATATGTGTCCTTTTTCCTTCTCTTTGTAATTTCTTACTTTGTTTATTGACCATATGTCCCCTGTTACTCTAGTAATAAGATATAATGCTAATATATTTCACAAATAAAGAAATCCTGTCTTGTATAGTAACTTCCTGTGTTGGTAGTCATTATGATGGCCTTCTGGTTGAATTGTACTTGTTAATTCGGTAAAACAGTAAGGCTACCAATGAAGACTCATAAATATAAGCAATTTAAGAGACTCCTTTTCTTTCATAATGTCAACTAACGTATAAAAAGATCAGTTTTTCATCTGTCCAATGCTTTTGTGTGTGAAAGAAGTTTGATTCTTTTAAATTCATACAGTCTAAACAGGTTGTAGTTCCTTTAGGTTTTGGGAATTCTCTCTATATTTGTCAATAAGAGTAAAATAGCCAAATTCACTGTCCTGGAAATGTTTGATGGAACCACTTCTGTAGTTTCAGAGCGGCCGAATAACACCACCTCGAAGAGCTCCCTCTCCAGATGGCTTCTCACCATACAGCCCTGAGGAGACAAATCGCCGTGTCAACAAAGTTATGAGAGCCAGGCTGTACCTGCTGCAGCAGATAGGACCCAACTCGTTCTTAATCGGAGGAGACAGCCCCGATAACAAGTACAGGGTGTTTATTGGGCCTCAGGTGAGAAGATTTTTGTTATAGGCAGCTTTTAGTAATTCATTGCTAGTCTTGAAAAACTGTACAAAACCAGAAGAGATGAAGTGAGAGTCACAAACCCCTGTTAACTGGAAACGTTTAACAGGTGTAATGCATGTACATGCAGAAGGAAATTGTTACTAATATTTAGCTTATTCTATGTACTTCTCATTCCTATCAATAGATCCTAATTATGTATAATTTATAATTATATATAATACGTCAAGTATTTTGGGTGAAATTTGGCCCTTTGATTTTCCTACTTTCTCACTCTAAGATGCGAAAAATTATTTTCCATATTCATTGAATATCAATATTTGTGTAACAAATACATCACTTCTCTTAAAAGTGTGATAATGCCATTAATACTCGTAATATGGTCCAAATAGACATTTCCAGTACTGCTGTGATACTGCCTTTGGGAACACCAAAATTTTTGCATAAATAGAAGCAGCTTGTTTAAATTTAATTGCTGTCTTGTTACAAATGTCCGATTACACGCATAAATTCTTTTCAGTGTTAGCAACAGCAGTAGCTTCTAGTTGGCTGTCATCTGTTTCTTAAAACATCATTGTTAAATATATTTGAGAATTAGCACTTTAAGGTATTTGTGCCCGATATATAAAATATTATTTCACGCTAACTGTGTGTTCTTTTTTAGCAATTGTGCGCCTATCTGTTATGCACTTAAATGTGTGACTACCAAAACAACGTGGCCCTTACATCCTAACATATGATGCTGTTATTGCAGACGTGTAGCTGTGGGCGTGGAACATTTTGCATCCATCTGCTGTTCGTTATGCTGCGAGTATTCCAGCTGGAGCCCTCTGACCCAATGCTGTGGAGAAAGACTCTGAAGAACTTTGAGGTAATATATGTCTAATAGTCTTCATAATAGATCTAAAGTAAAGTCTGGGTAAAAATCTTCAGGATGTTATTTTAATCATAGCAATAAGCATATATGCTTTCAATTATATTGTTAACTTGCTTTTAAGAGCTCTGTGAGTAGAAAAAAAGTTGCAAATAAAAGGAATAACTGAAAGAATTATAGAGTTTTAGTTTAGTGAGTAATACGCATCTTATTTTTTTTCTCAGGTTAGTGTATTTATAACATTGATAGTTGAAAGATAAACAGAATAAGGATATTCATAAGTATTGGTGTATATGTAAAGCTATTAGCAATTTTTAATGAAGAATTTTTTAATGTTGCTTGCAGCCTATTTAGTGGTGAAGTTTTGGAAATTCCTGCTGCTGCTGTTGCAGTTAATGTATTATTGTGAAGATGAAATTTTGTGTTTAAGCAGTAATTTAAGCTTATGTATCATTATCTTTACATACAATTCATAGCATAAATACGACTGTTGCTGTCTTTTTCCGATGTCAGGTTGAGAGTTTGTTCCAGAAATATCACAGTAGGCGTAGCTCGAGGATCAAAGCTCCATCTCGTAACACCATCCAGAAGTTTGTCTCACGCATGTCAAACTCTCATACATTGTCATCATCTAGTACTTCCACATCTAGTTCAGAAAACAGGTTAGTATTTTTCTAAAGGAATTAAAAAGTATTCTGCATTATTTTTTCTGATTTTGGAGGTTTAGAATCACCTGCCCAATTCTTTTTTGTTTCAAAGCTGCTTTCATTTCAACTCACATTAAATCTCTATATTTACCAGCAATCAAAAGTCAAGCATATGTTAATCATCCTGGTAGCAAGTGGGCATATTCAGTTTATACCTTATGTCAGAAGAGAAGGTAAAAAAAAAATAGAGAGCTGGGAAAATAATTTTTTGGATGTATTATGGAATTTGGAAACTTCAGAAATCTAAATGATCCTCTTCAAGTCTGGAGCATTTATTGACTTTGGAAACCTCTGTATTTATATGCATTTGTACAAATACAGCATGCATGCAAATAATAACAAATGGAAAAATAAGATTTTTTTTTCCTTTTGTCCTAATAACATTTGAAAGCGAGCTCTCCTATGGAGAAATATATTGGAAATTTTCCAGGTAAACGTGTGGTTTTAGACAATAAAAGAATCAGAAGTATTTGCTCTCCATGTATAATGGATGATTAAACTGTTTTAAGGAAGTTATAACATTATTGTCATTTTTATAACATACTAAAAGATGTCTTATTTCTCAGTTTCAACTGATGTTTGATTCTTTGGACCTTTCCTAACTTCTGTTACTTGAGTGCTTTTACTTGTGCTCTTTTTCCTGATTTCTGCAAAGATTTGATTTAGTGTTTTGTCTGCTTATTTGTTACTGGGATGAGTGAACTAGGCATACAGAGGCTTTCTGAGAGAAGACGACCAAAACAGAGCCTTTCTTTAGTGAAAGTAAGAAGTACCATGGTGTGTTACTTTGACAGCAATTACGTCATACTGGATCACTGTGTAGACCAGTATGTTTAGACAGGTTTATAATTCTGATATTCACATTGTGATCTTAATTTAATTTTTTCCATGCAACTTATGTTTGCTACTACAGTTGGTATTAGCTCACAGCATTATTGGATCAATAAGATGACCCAGTACAGCAATCTAATTCCGTGTGGTGTAAGGAATAGAGAGTTAAAGTATTGTTTTCACTTCGGATAAGCTTAGTCGGGTCTGTTAATCACTGTAACTTGTAGTTTGTTTGGTTTGATACTAATTCTTCAAAAAAATAAAATAGAAAATGTGGTTTTTATGCTGTGGAACTTAATTTTTCCTTGTAAACTTATTGTGGATTTTCAAGGAAAGAATATGCCACCCATTTAAAATGGAAGGAAATACGTTGTGTGTATGTGTGCATATATATATATATATATTCACTTCTACATAAATATATTATTTTTAAAATTACTATTTTAAACTTTTCTAAACCAATATATGGCTCTTGCAAGCTATATATAACAAACAGGCTTAGACACATACAAATTCTAAGTTGTTATGAATAATGCTAAGATACTTATGTTTAAATAAGATGCCAAAGATGTTTCTTTCCACTCAACTTTTAAGTTTTTGAGTATTTTTTTCTAATTAAGTCTCTGATTATTTTTGTTTATTTAGTGGAGATAGATAAAATTGAAACAATATCTAAGACTGAGTTGAATGTTTTAATCTACACAGGATATCTTTTGAATATATGAATCTGTTTGTGTATGGTAGAAAAATGGTTTTGTATTAAAATTTTTGATTTCAGACCCTCATCAAATAAAATTTAGTATTCTGTGGTGAGTTTAAGACTAATTTGTGAGCCAATGCCCTGGAAGACATTTTCTCATTGCTGTCCTTTAAAGTCTAAACTTCTTAACTTCTCAAAACCAACCTATTAGTAAAAAAGAAAAGGCTGGTTTAAAGAATCCTTAAGGAGGAAAATGCAAGTGCCTTAGGCTAGGCCTTTCAATCTGTATTTGGTATCTGACCAAGTTTGAAGACGCGTGTGTGTTATGACCTTCCCTTTCATTTCAACAGTGTATTGCCTATACTCGGTGCTTCTACAATTTTAGTTGCTTGCTTATTCAGAGATCTGATGATTGTTTCAAATTAGAGATTGATCTTTTTTTATTGTTGTTTGAAGCTTGCTCAGAATTCTGATACATCATTTTTACAATTGCAAATATCTATTTTTTATAGTATGAAGGATGAAGAAGAACAGATGTGCCCCATTTGTTTGTTAGGGATGCTGGATGAAGAGAGCCTGACTGTATGTGAAGATGGCTGCAGGAATAAGTTGCACCACCATTGCATGTCAATATGTATGTTGTCGTCTTTGTTCTGGTAACTGTATACACTCAAACCACTAAGATTTAATACTTGAAAGAAAAAAATATTAAGTGGAGACCATAACATAGCTCTTAAACTTTGGCATTGTTTAGGTATTGGTAGTTCTTCATTTATTGTTTTTTTGTCATATTATGCTCTATGGGGGGAAAAAAATTAATTGCAGGGCCAGAGGTTTGATCCTGTGGCATTTGAGAGAGAAGGTTAAGTTCAACTAGAGCAAGATTAGCAGCAGATATTTACCCCTCTTTGACTTCTCACTAAATGATTTGAAAGCCCTCCACTATTAGCATGGGCTATCTAGGTAACTGTAGAATATGGTTATGTACTACCTTACATAAATAGTCACAGTTTGCTTTAACAAGTAGAAGTCCATCCTCTATATTCTAATTCTTTTTAGGAAAGAAAAAAAGTTTATCTTTGAGGTATAAAAAGACCTATATTGTTCCAGTTAGTGATTTTTACCGTTGTAGTGCTAGAACTAAAAGGCTTATACATTCCAAAGAACAAAAAAAAGAAATACTGCAGATAGCCTAATTCAGATGAGTATTTTTCCTGAAACTGATATTTTTGATGAAATCCCCATCTTCTAGCTTAATATGCTGTAAACTTAAAATACCAATTTTCATGTTGCTATATTTCAGGGGCAGAAGAATGTAGAAGAAACAGAGAGCCACTTATATGTCCTCTTTGTAGGTCTAAATGGAGATCACATGATTTCTACAGGTAAGCGCTCAGTTTTACCGAGTGTAGCGAGTAGTTTGTTTCTAAATGCTTAGCTTATGTTGCTAAACACTCTAAAGTATTTACCTCAGCAGGTGTTTCGCTTGTTAATTCATGGAATTTGTTGTTGACTTTGTAGTCATGAATTGCCAAGTCCTGTGGATTCTTCTGTTCTTCGTGTGGTTCAGCAACAAACTCAACAGCAATCTATGACTGGATCACAAAGAAGAACCCAAGATAGTAATTTTAACCTTACTCATTATGGGGTCCAGCAGATCCCTTCTGCCTATAAAGACTTAGCTGAGCCATGGATTCAGGTAATTTTACCTTGTAAAAGGAATTTCAAATGTAAAAGCTGGTTTTTGAATTTTTATCTGTTTTTGTCACTCTTGGTAGAATTGTAAGCCAATCCCTGCAGCTCCTAATTGAACACTACATGTATCTTCAGAAAAGGCTGTGATCGTTGTGCCTAATGTCCTGCAGTGAAACACACTGAAAATTCTTATGCGTTCCTGTCACTGCTTTTGGTCATTAGAGGAGCTTTCTTCTGAAAAAAGTTTGGAATAAGAGTTCTGTTTTGTTTAACATCTCCAGTTTTCCTTCACTTAAACAGAAAAAATGCAAACCACCCACAGGAGCTTGAGTTGAGTCTTTTGGTATGTGTAGAGAAAAGATTGAGTTTCTTAATGCTACTGGTTCTCTCTGAAGAGAGTAATGTGTATGTTCTCCAATTCTACTTGGTGAAACAAAAAATATCATGACAGGGTGGTCTCTTGTATTTATTCAGAGATGAGAAACAAAATGAGGTAGAGCTGTGAGAGACTTTGAATGTATGAATGTTTAACTGGTACCAGTTCAGGGTGCTTGTAACAACTAAAAACTTACTCTGAATCACATCACAGCTCCACACCTAATGAAGTCCTCCTTCCCTAACTTGCGTTTAGCAGAGTATTTGGAGGACTGGTGTATGATCGTATAGTGATCGTATAGGATGCTTCGTTTCCACCCGAGATATTTCTGAAATACAGTGTATCCACTGTCATGTTTTTGCTGTCAGTCAGACTTCATAAGATTTCCTTTTTTTCCCTCACTGAAGCTTTTTTTTTTTTTTTTTTCTTTTGGCTGCTCATTTCAAGTGCTTAAGTTGCAGTGTTGTTTGGTTTGACTCTTGCAGTGTTACGTTTTCTCTGCAGATATTCGGAATGGAGTTGGTTGGCTGCTTGTTTTCTCGAAACTGGAACATACGAGAGATGGCACTCAGACGTCTTTCACATGATGTTAGTGGTGCTCTATTACTGGCTAATGGTGAAAGCACTGGAAATTCTGGAAGCAGCGGTGGGAACAACACAAGTGCTGGAGCTCTAGGAGCAGCTAGTGGGTCATCTCAGACCAGTATCTCAGGAGATGTTGTAGTGGAGTCCTGCTGCAGTGTGCTGTCCATGGTCTGTGCCGACCCTGTCTACAAAGTGTATGTTGCTGCTTTAGTAAGTAGTTGCTTATTCATTGTATTCTAGTAATTTCCAAATTATTTGGGTTTGCAAAAGAGAAGGAGGAGACATATAAAGAAAAGAATCCTAGCAGTTGTTTTTCATTGCTACTGAATGGTTCTCGACTTGTAACCATCGTCTGAAAAAGATGAATAAGACTGTCAGGAAAAGCAGATTGTCATGACTGAACTTGCATGAACCCTTTTCAAACTTTTTTCTAAAAATGTTGGCATAGATAATTTAATACGTGCTGTTTTTCTCCTTTTTTTTAGAAAACTTTAAGAGCCATGCTGGTATATACTCCTTGTCATACATTGGCAGAGAGAACTAAATTACAGCGACTTCTCAAGCCAGTTGTAGAGACAATATTAGTTAAATGTGCAGATGCCAACAGGTATGGTGACTCATTAACTTCAAAGCCATTTTAAGTTGAAGTGTCTTGAAACTTGCTTTGCCATTTTTTTATATGGAACTAATAAGCCAAATAGTGATAAAATGTATGGGTCGTGGCTATAAGTAAATCATGGTATGTTTTGACTAAAGTCTAGGTGCTGACAACCAGCTTTTGTCTCAAGGTCTAATTACTATTCTTTTGAAGGAATCTGATACTTTCTAGTATTTGTAGATTTTAAATGATATCCTCCTTTCAAAGGCCTTGCTCTCATATTAAAAAAAAAAAAAAAAGGAGCGATTGAGAGCTTTAGGTGCAGAAATGATTCAGTTGGATTTTGTCTTTTTCAGTTTAGTTCCTAGGCAGCATTGGTTAGAATCACTGAAACCACAGCCAGGTGTGCATTTTTTCCCCCTACCTAGTGATAGAATACATAAAATTAAATAAATAAGCAAGTTAGATGTCTTAAGCAGCGTGGGTTGTAGGAGTTGAGCTTATTTTTACAAGAGGATGAGGTCCTAACAAGTAATTGAGTTGCTGTTAATAGATTATTCCCTGGAAGTCTCAAAGAATTCAGCAAATGTGAATGTGGTGAAAGAATCACAGGGATTTGTTTTTCATTTGTTTTCTTATTAATGATACACTTAAGCTTCTGGAAGTGTCCTTTAAAAAAATATCATAAAGATCAGTAGCTTACAGGATTATATAAACGTATTGGTAAAGTGAGGTGAAACTGATTTCCAAGCAGAGTTCCAAGCTATTGCTAGTGATTATTGAAGTGTAACGAGTAGAATGTTTTTCTTCAGAAGCATCTGCTAAGAGTTACTGTTGATTTTAATTTCCTGCAGTCGAACAAGTCAACTTTCAGTCTCAACGCTTCTGGAGATGTGTAAAGGCCAAGCAGGAGAGCTGGCAGTTGGGAGAGAAATACTTAAATCTGGTAATAATAGCTCTTAGTGTATATATTTTATATATATTAAACATTATATGTGCAAACAAATATAATGAAGTGTCTAAAATTTAATACAGACCTAACTTATCAGAAATAAAAATGGCATAAAGAACAGTGTCCTCTGGAGTTTGGTGGGAGGTGAGTGTGTGGGAGGGGGGAGTTAATTTGGGCACACTTGTATTTCTGTATGATACAGTTCTGATCTTCATTGATTTTAGATTGAATAAAGCTTAAATGTATTTATAATAACTCCTTGTTTTGTTTTAATAGGATCCATTGGTATTGGTGGTGTTGATTATGTCCTAAACTGTATACTTGGAACCCAAACTGAATCTAGCAACTGGCAAGCGCTACTGGGAAGACTGTGTCTAATAGACAGACTGCTATTGGAATTCCCTGGTGAATTTTATCCCCACATTGTCTGTGGGGATGTTTTACAGGCTGATACTGTAGTAGACAGGTACTTGCTTACATTGACTTATCTTTGTAGTTGAAAGCTTTTGATGATTTCTTCAAAAACAGTTGTATTGGCCATTTTAACTAACTTGAGACAAGTAGTTATACATTTTTTTCTGCAGAAATGGGCTTACTTCTCACAGTAAACAGGTACTCTTAAACAATAAAATCTGACAATTTTGAAACACTAGTACAGCAGCAAATGTCCTTGTTGTTGTAGAACTGACAGTGAGGTACACTTTCTCGAGATGGTTTTCTTAGTACTGATTAACTAGAGTTTATCATGGTTATAAGACTTTTTTTTTTTCTTTTGACTTGCAGGTATAAGAAGCTTCTCTCTCTCTTGAATTTTGCCTTGCAGTCGATTGACAATTCACACTCGATGGTTGGTAAACTATCCCGGAGAGTATTTTTGAGTGCAGCAAGGATGGTTGCAAGAGTGCCCCATGTTTTTGTAAAACTTTTAGAAATGCTGAATGTGACAAGCTCTACTCACTATGCAAGGATGCGTCGACGTTTGATGGCAATAGCAGATGAAATGGAAATTGCGGAAGCCATCCAGCTAGGCATGGAAGAAATGCTTTCTGGAGAGGGTCAACATGATGACTTCCTGCAGCTGCCTGTACCAGATAACTCTCCAGAAGCTACAGAAAACAATACTCCTAACAATACTGTACAGTTATCAGGGAAAAGTGGGAAAGGTTTAGGGGATAAAAAATTATGTGCCAGTCCAGAGGACATTTCTGAGACGCTGGCTGGCCTTGCTGTGGGACTTCCCACATTAGTAACCACTGAGCAACCAAAGCCAGCCATTCAAACAAAAGGAAAGCCCCACAGCCAGTGTTTGAACTCTTCTCCCTCATCCAGTCTTTCTCAGTCACTCTTCCCAATGCTTCAGTCTCCTTCAAACCCATCTGTACCAGCTGGCACTGTAACAGATGTCTCCAAACTCAGACCTCAGGGATTCGTTCCCTGTAAAATCCCTTCAGCTTCTCCTCAAACACAGCGTAAACTCTCTCTCCAATTTCAAAGAAACTGTTCTGAAAATAGAGAAACAGAGAAACTTTCTCCAGTTTTTACCCAGGCCAGGCCATTGCCATCCAGTCATATACACAGGCCAAAGCCATCTCGACCCACACTGGGTGATGTGAACAAGCAGGGAGAAACCTCAAAAAACAGTATGACCCTTGACCTGAATGATGTTTCACAGTGTGATAGCAACAGCAGTAATAGCAGTGCGGTTATACCGAGTGAAGAGACGGTGTTCACACCTGTGGATGAGAAGTGTCGATTGGATGTTAATGCTGAGCTCAATTCCAGCATTGAGGATCTACTGGAGGCCTCCATGCCAACAAGTGATGGCACAGTTACATTCAAGTCTGAAGTTGCAGTGCTTTCTCCTGAGCGGGCAGAAAATGACGATACATACAAAGACGATGTAAGTCATAATCAAAAATGCAAGGAAAAGATGGAAGCTGAAGAGGAGGAAGCTTTAGCTATTGCTATGGCAATGTCTGCATCTCAAGATGCCCTACCAATAGTACCCCAACTACAGGTTGAAAATGGTGAAGATATCATAATTATTCAGCAGGATGTAAGTACACTAGAAATTTAACGTAGAGACTTTGACTTTAAGTTTGAATTGTGGTTCACTAAATTTAGAAAGCTGTTGTAGTCATAGTGCTAAACAAATACAGAGGGTCAGTGCCTTCTCCTAGAAGTTGGGTTGTACATATGAAGAGAAATATTTTAATATAAAGAGCCTGCCAGTGCATGGTACTAATGGAATCAGTCCATGGCTGTTGTTAAAATTTTAGAGAAGATATTTGCAAGACTGGTATCTTACCTAGTACCAGCTTTAAGATATCAAAGTAAACAAGCAAAAATGGAAGTAGGAAACAATAATAAAGGCTGAAAGCAATGGACGAGCTCTAAGCAGAGAAACACGGGAAATGAGAATGATATTTTTAAGCAGGAATAAAAAACTTACTGGGTTGTAATGCTTATTTACTTTTGCAGGCAATCGTGTGAAACCAAGTTATATCGGAAAGAATAGGTAGACAGTGTAGGAGGAAATCACTTTGCCCACACATCTTGAGAGAGATCCTCAAGAAAGATCTACTTGCTAGTAAATGGACAAAAGTAGAAGTGATAAGAATAGAGAAAAAGGAGCGATTGTGTTTGTATGGGGTGTATGAGGGGTGGGGGATTGGGGATTTGGTGGTTTTTAGTTTGCAGAATGGTTGATTTAACCACTTAGAGCAGCAAAGGGCAAGACAGGAGTTAGGAAGTTAGAGGAGGCTCTCTCAGTTAAGGTGAGAGTATGTGAGTAAAAGAAAACTGATGTTCTGATCTCAAGTGAAATGTGTATGATGTGCAGTACAAATCTCTATAAGCTTACTGGTTTTGTGTCTTTCCTTCTGGGATGTTTAAATTTTATATACATGCTGGTAAACAGGGAATTCATTTGAATTTAATTTCCAGACACCAGAAACTCTGCCTGGACATACCAAAGCAAAGCACCATTACAGAGAAGATGCTGAATGGCTTAAAGGGCAGCAAATAGGCCTGGGAGCTTTTTCTTCCTGTTACCAAGCTCAAGATGTAGGAACAGGGACATTAATGGCTGTAAAACAGGTAGATACTTCCTTTTCTTGGATTTTTTTTCTACTTGTTCCTAAGTATTTATTTGGAATTTTAACTATCAAAGCTCTCTGGTTTCACAGATTGTACCCTACTTCTTCTGCTTCCTGTTGCATGTACTTGCCTAATACAAATTATATGCACAATATTATTTTTCCCTTTCATTACCCTTTAAAGTGAAAAAAATAGTGTACCTTTTATATAATACTTTCACATATCTTTTCAAATGCTTATTTTGCTTTTATCAAGGTCACAAGTCTGTGACAAGGTTGAAGGGATTCTGAGTTTCATTCTGATTCCTAGCTGTGTCCTTTTTGCTATTAGTTTCCCATTGTTTACTCGTGAAGATTTTTATCTTAAAAGCTTTATTAAAAAAAAGAAATATAGTTTGTTGCTTTTTTTCCTCTTATCTTAAGCACAGCTTTGAAAAGCAGATATTTTTAACTTTTAAATGGTTAGATATGAAGAACTGCCTGGGGAAAAAGGATCCAAATACACATGTTCCTTTCCCCAGGAGAGACTCTTGTATTTTTATGATCATCTTGCATGGAGTCCCAGAACCACATCTGATACTACAGTAGAGATGCAGGGGTTGGTTATAAGCCTTGATTTGCCAGTTATGAAAGGTAAATCCTAGATACAGTATTTTTGAAACAGGTGACATATGTCCGGAACACGTCGTCTGAGCAGGAAGAGGTAGTCGAAGCATTGAGAGAAGAGATAAGGATGATGAGTCATCTGAACCATCCTAACATTATTCGAATGTTGGGTGCTACGTGTGAGAAGAGCAACTATAATCTCTTTATTGAATGGATGGCAGGTAAAGAGCATTAAGTGCTAAAGAAAAGGAAAGCACAAGTTGATTCTTGAGTTGTGTGGTTTCACACTGCAATTTTTCATACCGCAAAATATTCCATGTATCACTTCCACTCAGAAATTTATTAGCATCTTCATTGCCATGGATAATGAGCTTAGATGTCTAGTTTACAGAACATTTATTGCTTTTTAAGTGGTCAGAAGTTATTCTTTCCTTTTTTTTTCTTAAAATCTGGACTTTTCCATACTTAATCTGTCATACATCTAATATAATTAGAAACCTTGAGCAAAAATTCTACTAGTTGCCCAAATTTCCAAATCTGAGAGCGCAGAGAGGGAGCCTTGAGTATGATGTGTTTGAGCTATGTAATTTTCATTATAACTGCATAATTTTAGATGACTATTAAAAGTAATTTTGCTTGAAAGTTTGGAAGGCCTGTCACTACTTTTACTCCCAAACCTTTCCCAAAGGATTGTATAAGAGAACATGTAAAGGCATTTGAGAATGACCTTTGTATAATAATCTTCAAGAGGAACACATTCATATCTTAAAATCTCTTAAGTGGTAATTCAGCAATAGTGAGATCTTCTAATTATTCTATAGGGCAGGGGATAAGAAAGTTCGTATGCCTTAAGATGGAGCTTTATTAATTTTAAATGATACGTAATATTTGGAGATTGTGTTGTCTACTCTACAGAGTGACCAGATGTGGTATTTTGTACATCTTTATTTCCTACAAAATAAGACTTTGCACTTTAATACACACTTCTGGCTGAAACCACTTAGAAATACCAGAGTGCAAACCAACAGGCCAAAGTATGTGTTACAAGCAGTGGTGCATAAAAATACTCTGTTGAAATTAAGGCTCAATTTTAAAAACGTTTATAAAATGTGCTTTTTCTGGAATAATATTATTTAGATAATATTAGTAAATATCAGTGAATTTCATTCAAGCCCAACTTATATTACTTTAAAAGGCACAATGCAACTTCAAAAACTTTACAAGTCTATATACCAGTTCTAGAAAAAGAAAGGAAGATTCTACTTTTTCTAGCTCATATACTAGACTCCTATAAATATTTAAATGGTAACAAAAGACAAAATCCTCAGAGGGAACCTACACTGGAGACTGCATATATATACACTTATAGATATGTATGATATGTAGATATGTATGCCCATTTTTTTACTACTTGAAAAACTTAATGTGAGATATGGATCAATGTTTTATTTTTCTAGTAATCAACAATATGTGGTACACGGTATATTTAAAAGTGCACATGTAGATGCACATCTATATACACATTTTTTGTTTTAGGAAAGACAAAATTAGGAAGCACAAAGAGATATGCTTTTGAAACTTAGCCCCTTTCTACAGAGAAGTGTATAAGGAATTGAGTGTTTTACTCCTTGCTTGTGGAACTCTTTGACATTTGTGGGGATAGGCAGGAATGCTAATTGTCAATTAGAAATAGTCGATATTGGCCTCTAGTTTTAGGAGGCAGTGCTGCATTTTAATAATTTCCAATATAAATGTTGATTTAACTGTATCATTTTTATTTTCTAGGAGGCTCAGTTGCTCATTTGTTAAGTAAATATGGAGCCTTCAAGGAATCAGTAATTATTAATTATACAGAACAACTGTTACGTGGCCTTTCTTATCTCCATGAGAATCAGATAATCCATAGAGATGTTAAAGGTAAAGATTATTTCTAATGTCAAGTAGTATTCAGCAATCAGCATGTATTTTCCTGTTTAAGACTTGTTGCTTCTCTTAGATACTATTTCAAGAGCAGAGGTTTTTTTTTTTTGATCTGTCTCATCATACCTAACCTTTAATCTATGGAAATTAGTCAGAATGCTTCTAGCCTATTTGAGGATGTTTGCTACCTGTGTCAAGGGTTTAGGACTTTTGAATTAGTAAAAATAAAATATCAAACTACCGAAGAGGTCAGGTTTTTAATGCATAGAAATACTCTGGAGGGGGTTTTCTTCCTTCATCCTAACTAAACATAAATACAGTTTTGCTTGTGAGATACCTATGGCCTGTTAATACTATATGAAGTGTTGGCTTTAGCTTGAGTTTTTGCATATTTAAGACTTAGTTTAACAAATAAATGTGGATCTCAGTCTTAAACTTCTATTAACTTTCATGTCACTGTAACTGTCCATGAAGTAGAGAGATCCAGATAACTAGCAACACAACGATGGCCAACTTGCGTCCGTCTTTAGTTTTTCCTTAAAATGGGAAAGCTCTCTATGCCTCTAGCTTCCGTTTAAGAGAACTTGGAGGGCTACCTATGAATCAGATAAAAAGTCTAAACTTCATAGGGAGCAGCAGACTGTGAAAAGCTCCAGGGTTTTGGATTGGTGTTCTCTTTTTTCCCCCACAGTTTCAGGCATCATTCCAGAATCCCATGTTTGCCCTGCTTTGAAAGTTTGATTGCTTCTCTAAATCTCTTAGATGGTCTCAAGCTGGGTGTAGTATCATTCAGGCAGGGCAGAAAAGTGGACTATTATTAGACTTTGTCCCTCACTTCTAGAGTTCCTCGCTACTGTAGGGTGAGGAATATCTCATTTTGACAATTTTGAAGTGGAAAGAAGAAGGCTATCTGTTCATTCTTTTGCCTTTGATCAAGCCAACTAGCATTTTTTTTGTTGTTGTTATGCTGTTGACAGGTGCCAATTTGCTAATTGACAGCACAGGTCATAGATTAAGAATTGCTGATTTTGGAGCTGCAGCCAGGCTGGCATCCAAAGGAACTGGTGCTGGGGAGTTTCAGGGGCAGTTGTTGGGAACGATTGCGTTTATGGCACCAGAGGTAAGAAACCACCTTTGAAAGTGGCAACAGAAAGTTTTATTTGAGCTCTACACTAACTCATTCATGTGCGTGCCCGAAAGAATGGGAATGATACAAATGTGGCATAAAGGACGCTTCTTGCTTTCCATGTTGTTCTGTTGTTCTACTCCCACGCTGACGGCTTGTTGTGAGATGGATTGTGAGAATTGTTGCTAAAGCACAAGTTACAGTTGGCTCTAAAGCTAACAACTGCAAGATGCTTTGTCCCTTGATCTGGTCCTGGACTTGCCATTTATGTCAGTAGTCATGCTGTTAACCCAAAGTGTAATTGAAATGCGCTTGCTTGTGTGTGTAGCAGTTAGATATTTAAAAACCAGAGCTGGAGACTTGGGAATGCTTAACCTGAGCTTGGACTTGTCTGTGCAGGTTCTGAGAGGTCAGCAGTACGGTAGGAGCTGCGACGTGTGGAGCGTTGGCTGTGTTGTCATAGAAATGGCTTGTGCTAAACCTCCTTGGAATGCAGAGAAACACTCCAATCATCTGGCCTTGATATTTAAGGTGAGATACTTTGTTACAAATATACTACGGAGAACATTCATAGTAGTCTTATTTTCATGTACAGCGATGTCAACTTGGGAAAGCTTTGAAGCAGAAACTGTTATAGTTGCTCTGGAGCTGTTAGTACAGAGTCACTACTGATAACACGCAAAATCATGTTTGCTTGCTTAAAAAAAGCTGTCAACAAATATGTGCTTCCTATTGGGAATACCCTTTGAAACCTTTGATACTTGTCCTTTGATACTAGCATCCAGACTTTGCTTCTGTCTGTTTACTATTGACGTGCCACATGTAAATATTGTATTTTCACCTGTTTTTGTCATGCATGTTTCTTAATAAAATGAAATAGGTACATTTGTTCTTAAAAATCTAATTGAACAACAGGCATGAATGAAGAAAATACTTCCACAAAATAGAGCATAGCAATATTCAAATGTTCTAATTGATTAGAAAACACTTAGGGTAAGAGATTTAAGTGTTTCTGGCTTTTTTGTGAATCCTGTGGTTCCAGCCTGGTATTCCCTGTAAAGCTTCATGCTTCTCAACTTGATGTAGTGGGCGGAGGGGAAATGTCAAGGGAATAAGAAATTGATTTGTAGCATGAGCTGCTTCCATCTGAGAAAGATTCCACTGTGTGGTGGTAGCAGAAATACAGTAAATAGAATGAAAGAGAGCATTCCTAGCTTAACATACCATGCCGTAATATCCCTTTGCTTAATGTATCTTTGTGAGTGATTACGCTTAACATAGTGTCAAGTAGTAGACTAATGAGTACCCCTAGTTGCGGCAAAACAGTATTTGCTGTGTATTTATTGCAGGTATTTACAGTAGAACCTTGCTAAAGGAAGAAAAGTTAGAGAAAATGCGAAGAGGGAGACTGAGACCACGAAAAGCAGGAGAGAGTATATCTTATTGAGGAAAGAGACATAAAGGGAACTTGGGACCCAAAAAGTAAACTTTGTAAAATGAATGCATTTAACTTGCAGAGAAACTGCAGTAGGGATTATTGTAGTAGTGGTTGTGGGGTTTTTTCTTTTTTTTTTTTTTTTTTTTTNTTTTTTTTTCTCTTCGTTTTAGAAGTACTGACTTCTAAAGCCTGTTTTCCTTTTGTTCAGATTGCTAGTGCAACTACTGCTCCATCAATCCCTTCACATCTGTCTCCTGGTTTAAGAGATGTGACTCTCCGATGTTTAGAACTTCAGCCTCAGGATAGACCCCCCTCAAGGGAGCTGCTGAAACACCCCGTCTTCCGCACTGCATGGTAGCTAATCATGTAATGGCTGGTGTACTGAAGAAGATGCTACTGAGTATACAATACCTGTCTTGCAGTGCACTGGAGCACAGCAGCTTGTATTATTCTGCTGACCTTAATGCTACATCAAGGACTTGAGGCCAGTGGAGGACCCTACCTAAGCGTGTGATTGACAAATCGAGATCTTTACCTAAGCTCTGTATGCAACATTTCACAACTTGAGCAGAAAAATGTAAACTGTGCCTTTTTAAAACATCGGCTCTAGGTTTCTTTAAATCTGCAAGATTATTTAGCAGATAAGTGATTTTTATTTTATTTGGAGCACTTTTTCAGCAATACTAGCAGCTGAGGGGCTCAGGTTCTATTTTAATATAGCAATCACTGTTCCATTTCACATCCTGTAGATGTAAGCAGAGGGTTCTGCAATTACAGTCAGTTTTCAGCACTGGTTAAAAGAAGGTTCTATATCTGTCCCTTTTGAGTATGCAAAGTAAGTTTTCTGAGTAACAAATCAAAGCATTGATAGATACTTTTAAAACATCTTGCCTTCATTAAAATAAGAGGAGGCTGTTATGGTTCACTGTGCATTTACTGCTGGCCATGTAATTTCTTTTGAAATTAAGGTTTGTATTTTCATTGTATTTTTAATGTTCAGGGAAAGGTGATCTTGTAAAATAAAATAACCTTTATAAAAAGGTGCAAGTAGTGTCACTGAGCATATCACTGACACATGAATTTTAAAAAAAAAGGTTTGTTTGGAATCTGGAATAAAACAAGAGGGCACCTTCATGTCAGGGTTTCAAGCTCTGTTAGTGCAGGTTATTAAAAAAAACAGTACACAGAAAAAATTAAGATTTTTTTTATGCATAAAACAACTTACAAGCTGAATCACGTTAAATGTTGAGCCTTCTTTTCACATAACGGTTTCTTCCAGCAAATACATAAACAATTCCTTGTTGAAGTACCCAAGCCCAGCTCCCAGTAAAGTTGATGGGAGATTTTCTCCTGTACTTCAGTGGGACCAGGTGCCACCTATGAGTATATGCCTTTCTTTGTGCCACAAAACTGAGGTCATATTCTCCACAGATAACAATTTTTACCTGCTGTTTTCCTTTTGGTGTACATCATCTATTTACCATAGCCCTTAGTGATCATTTAATTTGAAAATGATAAAAATATTACCATAAGAAAGGTATTTATTTTATGCAGCGATAAGCTTGAACTTGACAAGCAAGGTAAAGTAAAATGTGAAGTTAACTTCACCTGTAGTGCAAAACTTGTGTTTAACAGGAATGTTTTTTAAAAGAAAAATGGAAAGAAAAAATATTTTTAAAAATATTTCAATTGCAGGTTTTTAGATTCTGATGCATGTAATTCTGAAGGAAAATGGCAGCTTTTCTATTGCTTTTTAAGAGGGGGATCTTTTAAAATCAAGTACTGATTGTGTTTAATCCATTTAAAAATTACTGTTCATGTTTTAACTCTTCAGAAGCCAGTTGAGTTGTTGGACTGAAATAGAATTGGTTATTTTCAAAGACTCAGGACAAGCTAAATAAGCTATAGTACATTAAAAATGTACAATACTAATTGGAAAGAAAACATCTTAAAGATAAGTTTACAGGAATGATAGTGCTCATACTAATAAAAAAATAAGTATCATTAGTTGTGAATGTGCATTCCTTTTGGAAATTTTACATTCCTTTGTTTTGGAAGATTGGCAGACTTTGAAGAGTTAAAAAGATAATACCGAAATGTGAAGTTTGGTAGCTCTAACTGTTATGTACTTGACTTTTTTTGACCACTTAGAATTTTTCATTCTAATAAGATTGTTTCCAAGTCTTTATGTGCAAGCTTTAAAGGATGCACTCTTGCCAATTCATGTACTGGAAGATCAGTTGTCAGATTAATACTGTGTTTCTGGCAGAAATGTAAACTATATAAACTGATGAACCTCAGCTAATCAGTATTACTTTGTAGATCACCATGCCTACCACATTTCAAACTCAAACTGCCTCTAGATGTCCAAATGCATTTTGTTTGGGTTTGTTTGCGTTTCCCTCAGCTTGCTGGTAATTGTGGTGTTTTTAAAATGCAGATGTGATGTAATATTCTTATTTTCTTTGGATCAAAGCTGGACTGAAAATTGTATTGTGTAATTATTTTTTGTGTTCTTAATGTTATTTGGTACTTAAGTTGTAAATAACGTCTACTGCTGTTTATTCCAGTTTCTACTACCTCAGGTGTCCTATAGAGTTTCTTCTACCAAAGTTCACTTTCATGATGAAATTATATTTGCTATGTGACTGATTCCTAAGACTTCCAGGGCTTAAGGGCTAACTTCTATTAGCACCTTACTGTGCAAGCAAATTTTACAGAAATCTCTGGGTTAAGAAATTTGGCTTCATTGTATCCTTTGTTATTTTAAATATATCAAGATATTTTAATTAAAGTTTTTACCCCATTGAACCAATTTTATATAGTATAATTTGTACCTATTTTGGTGTTTTTTGTCTTTATAGTAAATAAAAGTTTTTGAAAAAAATTGTAATGTGCTTTTGGGTCAATGTGAATTTAAGTATTTCTGATGTACTTTGGTTTTTTGGCACGTTTCGTATGCAGCATTTCATATAGTAAGATTTGGTGTTCAGGGATGAAATAACTCAAATATAGGGTGGTGTGTTTCATTAGTATATCTAAAGTAGCTAAGATAGAGGGTTGCAACAAAGACTTAACTGATATTGAAGATGGGAATTTCTCATGAGATAATTCTCTATGAACCTCAGTTGCTTAATGTCTTTAGATCAAACACCTTATACAAAGTTTTGCCTTACTACAGAAGTTCAGCTATTCATGTTGAGTCAGGAAAGTGGAGTTGTGTTAGATCAGTTCTGGAGCCACTAAGCTGTGTTTTGGAAGGTAATGTGCTACTTTATGGGTTTCAGTGAATTGTTTGTTGCGTCTCATTTAAGTAGCAGCCATAGCAAACCTTTGTCACACTCAGGCCATCTGAAATGTATAGTTGTGGGAGGGCTTCCTTCAGCTGCTACCTTTATTCTGATTTTTTTTTTGTCACTTTTAAGGCGGAAAAATAAGCTTAAGCATTCTGCAGTCCACATTTTGAAGGAACAATCTCTTAAATGCTCTAACTTGTGTTTTTTTGCAAATGCAGATTAATGGATCTGTTCAGCAGTGAAACTTCACAGGAGCAGCAGTCGTTGGTTAAGCTCTAACATCCAATTTAAAAAAGCTGGAAAATATATTAACAAGAATTCAGGAAAAATACATGATGGGTTAAATAAAAGATTAAATCAAGTTTTTTTTTTTTTTCTATTTGATTTACTGTAGAATTCTTGCATTTTTGCAATACAGCGATAGTGGGAATGTTGTTTGGTCGCTATAATGTCCTGCCCTTAGGAGGAAGGGAAGAGCAGGAGGCCACCTGTCTCATGCACTTTGCTGTAGATAGCAAAGATGCTTATTCTCCAAATATATCGGTCTGCAAAGGCAATACTCGCGCAGGCAGATGGAAGGTGGTGCTCGTTGCAGTACCAGCAGTGGGAATCGCTGCCAGTGGTCCCACATGGTGGTGGTGACAGGTTGGTCTGGTTGTGTTCTTGTCAGCTGTGACTTTGGCTCTCAGAGCTCCCTGCCATGAGGATCCTGCACCTCCTCTTCACGTTTTCACGGTGGTTAACTGGGCTACGTGGCTGTTCCGCCCTTGCACTCAGAAGTAGATGCAGGGCTTCTGTAATTAAGACGTCTCTTACCGCTCCAACTGGGTGGAATCAGCAATAAGACAGTTGCACTTTCAAGAGCCACAAAAATGGATGTATTCTCACGAATATCCTGTGGCATAACTGCAGGTTATTTCCTCAGTAAAACCTTAGTACATAATTTAGAAATGCAGTTGCAAGTTGGGACTTTTTTTTCCCATGTCATTACCAAAAAGGTCCAGGAGATGGCAGGAAAGCGCTTCCCCACAGCCTGGGGCCCGGCCTCAGCCTCACAAACTGCACTTTGGTTTTATTTCCCCAATTTACTTAAGTTTATAGTATGTTGTTCTTAAATGCTTTTTTTTCTTGAAAAAGAGGTGCCCGATCAAGGATAGAAGTAAAGTGAGAATGCAGTAAATAGGAGGCCGTTTGTAAATACTTCCAAGGCTCGTACCTGGAGTGAGTCTTCCAGCTTCCCTTATTGCTTCGGTGCACCTGACTCGCAAAGTCTTGGACTCTGGGCAAAAATCCAGGCCCAGATAGGGGAGAATAAACCTTAGCAGTGATTTAAGGTTTGTATTCTCTATTCACGACAAAATCTGGTCTCAAACACTACCTGCTCGTGATTAATTTCTTAGGCTTGTCTCCTAAGGCAGACAGATGCACCTTGGCAAGGTCTTGTCTTTCCAGTGACTTTTAACTTCACGGGCAGTTCCTAACTAACATTGGAGGCTAGGATTAGTATCCAGCATAAGGGGGAGAGAAGAAGAAAGTTCCTGGGACCTCCTTAGTTGCAGAGAGTGTTTTGGAGGGCTGGAGGAATGGAAACACTTGCACAGTTAGCTGTGCCCGATTCCCACAGGGTACAAGATCCACTGCCTGCGCGGCCTCTGTGGCGTTACGTTTTAAGGACTTTGTTTCCCTTTATTTGCTTCTCTATCCCCTCATTTAGGAGGATGTTTTTGTGCATGTTTTGTACATAAGCAGTGTGTGTGTGTTAATCCATTATCGAGGAACAAAAATCTTCTGTATTTGCCTCCTTCCCAGGAGCAGAATATGGACGTTTGGGTGAGCAGAGCTGTATAAATGACAAGTGTGTGTATATACCGAGGAGGCGGCCGCTGCTCTCCTCCTTCCCTTGGTCCTTCGGCCCCGTTCTGTGCTGTGGAGCGCGTGCCTGGCTCCTCGGCTTGTAAAACACGTTAAAGCGGGTCAATTCAGTGCTGCGCGAGGAGGACCAAACCTGGAGCTGAGCTGCCCCTGTGGTCTGGATTTGCTGAGCAGGTGCTGGTGGTGTGGGGGGGAGATTCATCCTTCACCTCGCATCCTTCACAGGGCTGCTGTAGCGTTGCCTCCACCTTGCAGTGAAACTTGGGTATCCCTCCTCCTTGTCCTGCTCTGTCCCCATGGAACAGGTCTCTGTGCTGCGGCCTGGGTGGGAGTCCTGGAGCTTGACGTTCCCCAGCAGGTTCCCGATGGACGAGCCAGGAGCGCTGTGCGGCTCGGGCCGCGTGCCGGCCGCCCTGGCCCCTGCGCCGGGCTCGCGAGCGGAGCGACGAGGCGGCGGTGGGCCGGGCCCGCGGGAGGCCGC
>PTEX01000008.1:7210715-7236090 GCA_003342815.1 Eudromia elegans
GCCTGCGGCGCCGCTGGGACTCCTACAAGTACCGCCTCGTGCCCTGGCTCGCGCTCAACCTCCGCCGCGAGCGCAGGTGGGCGCGGGGCCGCCGCGGCGCCACGGGCGCTGCCGCCGGGAGAGCGGCCGGCCGGGCGGGAGCGCCGCTCGGGGTGTCGCTGAGAACGGCTCCGGGCTCCTGCGCGTGGAAACCGGCCGATTTAAAACAGCACTCAGTGTTAAAAGCAGTGCTGGGGGCAGCCGCGCGCGTTCGGGTTTTCCTAACAGCGAGATATGTCTGTGCTCTTTTAAAGCTAAAAATAGTTCCTGTTTGAACTTTAAATGGGTAGAAGTTCGTTATATGTAGCATAAATTAAAATGTACTCATTTGATGCAAAAACTCTCCCTAATTCTCACTGGAAGAATAGTGAGCATTTGGTTAAAAACTGACTCTAAGATCTCGTGGTGTTTAATGAGCTCAGCTGGGGCTGTAAATACGTCGGGTGTCAGTTTCATAGGTGGATAGGTGTGAGAGCGTCATCTTTGCAGTTCTGTTTAAAACAAATCCAGAGAGAACATTTTATTGCGTCTGTAGAATATCTTTCTTACACTTCCGTTAGGAAAAATATACTTTTTTTTTTTTTTTTTCTTCTTTTCTTTGCAGGACCCTCCGTTACGTCCCAAAGAACTCCCAAGACAAAATTATCCCGGATGAAGACGTCTTTGCGACGCTGCTGAAAGTCTTCGGGGCTCTGTTCGTGAATGACTTGAGTAACCAAGCCCAAGTCTTGGCCTTGTGTCCCGAAATCAGACATAAATACGAGGACGCGCCGGCTCCCGAGCTGGCGAGGCCCCGTGTAAGGGCCCGGAGCCGCCGGTGCCGGCCCGCGTGCAGCCCGCAGGAGGTTCTCTTTGGCACGCTGGGGTTCAGCGTCGCTCGGGACCGAAGCTCGCTGCCTTCTGCTGGAACCGGAGTCTTCGTTTCCAAAGGTTTTGTGCCAAAGGGGACCGTTGTGTCTATGTATCCCGGTAATGAAATAGTAGTGTTATTTCTGAGTCACTTAGAAGTGTTTTCCAACCAATTGTAGTACCAAAGTTCTGCAGCAGTTTTTATCTTACTGGTTCCGTTTCTGTCCTTCTTTAACAATATCACACTTTCAGAGCCCTGGGACAGGCTGCCCAGAGAGGCTGTGGAGTCTCCTTCTCTGGAGATCTTCCAAACCCGCCTGGATGCCACCCTGTGCTCTAGGGGTCCCTACTGGAGCAGGGGATTAGACTAGATAACCTCTAGAGGTCCCTTCCAACCTCAGTCATTCTGTGACTCTGTGAAGTTGTGACTGCTGTTTGTGTGTATAAACTGCGTAAGATTAAATCCAAAATAAGGAAAGCAATATTCCTCTAGTGGGGAGGAAGTTGCTTTGTTTTTCAAAACCTTCTGAATACTCAATGTGTGTCTTTCAGCTGTCTGAAAATTAATCCAGATTTCTTGAACGAGCGCACAGGAGTCACACAGACATAAAAATGTTTACTTTGTGGGGGTTTTCTTTTGGAGAAATATTTTCAAAAGTTTGGGGCTTTTTTGTTATTGATTTGTTTTGGTTTTGATATAGGTCAGCTGATAGTCTACCAGGTTTTTCAAAGCACAGAAACACAGATTAGAGAGTAAAAGTAAAACCCCTTTTCAGTGAAGCTCTTCTCCATAAAGAATGTTGCCAGATCAGCACTTGTCTGTTCTGTCTCCTTATTTCTTGTAATGATACTTGCTTATATCGCTCGAGCAGATTTGTTACTCTGTCAGTGTGGCTGGACTAGTTCGTCTCTGCTGAAATGCCTTAGGTTTGTTTCTATTTAATTTTGTCAACAGAGTCATCCTCCATATGTGGTCCCTGTAGCTTGTGCCAGTGGGACAGGCCTAGGACCGGTCTGAGAACCTGAGTATCTATCTGGCCATTACCTTTGACTTGTAAACTGAGAAATATCAATTAAAAATCTGAAAATTTAACTTGTAACCCTGCAGCCCTCTTCAGACACAAGTTAAAGGTGAATATTTGCTCCTTGGAAGTGTATGCAGGACATGCAGGTGTCCTGCTGAGGGTTACCGAGGATGTAGTGGAGGATCTAGACTACAATGTGATGAAGACTGAGAAGGCAGCCTCCCCCTGCCGCTGTTCAGTCTGCACTTTGAACCCCGGTCAGGCCAGGCTGAATTCTGACCAGACGTGTGGGGCATGTCCAGCTGCAAGGTCTGCCTGGTCTGCTCCTCACCTGGGCTTGTATCAGTCAAAATTGCTGAGTTGGAGGGGCAGGGGAGTGTAGGGGTATCTTGGCTGCACTTTGTAGAGCACTCGCTCACACACTGGTAATAAGGAAGCAAAAACTTCTTCTGACCCCCTGTTTCCTTTGAGTAAAGCGATTTTGACAGGTTAATTTATCTTCTGAAATAATCTTGTCTGTCTTGCAACAGGTACAGTGTATAGAAAGTATGAACCCATCTTCTTCCAGTCCCTTGGCAATCCCTTTATTTTTAGGTGCATAGATGGTGTTCTTATTGATGGCAATGACAAAGGGCTGTCCAGAGCAGTGTACAGGTGAGTGCTCAGAAGAAACAAGGAAATGTTCCTCAAATGATACTCCAAAAAGTGGTGTTAATAATGCTGACTCTATTTTGAGACATATTTGTGTGACTATCGTCCATTTCTATGTGTGTTATGTCATAATACAAACAGCACAGCAGTCATTTCTCCATCTCTAAAGACAACTGATGCATCTTGATTAAAAAGGATGTACAGAGACTAATAGGAACAGCATGTGAAATGCCATTTTCAAAATATTTCTGAGCTTTTTAATCAAGTTTGCTTGGTGGATGAAAGGAAGTCTTCTGTGTGGATTTCACCGCAGGTGCAGGTTGGTGTTCCCATGTATGGGAGCAGGAAGCTTTTACAGCAAGCCTAAAGCTGCCTTGTTTTTGACTGTTCTTGACTGTTGAAATGATGTGTTGTGCAAACATAAAGCTAAATTCTTTGGAATGAAAATTTTAAAAAAGGGTAATAAGGACCTACTTGTACTAGCTTTTAACTTTCGGTGCGAATTTTGGTATTACAATGAGCCCTCACACCATAGAGATGTGTCCTCTACGCAGAGGTGAGTCCTCTGGTGGTGTGTGCACCAGATGTGTTTGCAGTTCTATAACGGTAGTTTTTGCTATAGATTTCTCATGTTGTGCAAGGCATTTTCGTGCTGGCTCCTCCACTAGGTCAGGTAGACTCTACCTGACACAGGAGGAAGGCCTTCGTGTGTTATTTTATAGTATTGTCAATGTTTTTTCAAGTGTTGTTGCACCCACCAAGCATGTAGCCTCCGCCAGCTGCTGTGAGCGCTCCTCTGGGCTGGAGAGCCCCTGTGAGGGAGGGGCCGTGGCCCAGGTTGGTGCTGTGGTTGTTGCAGGTCCTGCAGCCTCAGGGATCGTCTGGGCCCCTTCGGGACGAGCGACGCGAGCTGGCTCACGGCTGCCCCGCAGAACCCGCTGGCCGTGGGGCAGTACGTTAACAACTGCTCGCGGGGTGAGTAGCCTGGAGCATCTCCCAGGCTGGAGTGCGGTGCGGTGGGAATGAGTTATTTCTGTAGCGAGGTGCGGGATCCCTTCAGAGCTGCAGCGTGCGTCCTCCTCGCCGACTCGCTGTCTCCCTGCTGCTCTGCGAGGCTCTCATCCCGAGGGGGAGGTGATGGGGAAGGGCACCGGGGAGGGAGTCTGCGGGTTCTGCAGAGTGCTGCAGCCTTGTTCCTGCAGGCTGCTCAGGAGCTGCCGGGTGCAGAGCAACCTGCACACTGCTGAGCTGGGCTTGTGATACTACTTGGAATCCCTGGAGAAAGAAACCGTGCCCACACAAAACGTAGGACACAGTGTAGGAGGCCATTGCTACTGCGTGGCTGTGCGACATGGAGAGAAGAACTCTTAATTTCTTCCTTCATATAAAAGGTGTTGGTCCGGAATTTGGGGGCTGTGTCTAAGCAGCTTTATCATGGCTATGGCTGCAAGATACCGAAGTCCAGCTAAAGAAATTCCCCAGTCCCTGCTGGACAGAAGGTGCTTTCCCCAGTCTCTCTGTGACACCTTTTGTTACTGTGAATATTGACATCAGAATAACTATTTTAACCATTTTTTAAAAAAACTTGCCTCTCTAACTGTAAAGAATTTCTTAGTGTCTTAGAGACATTTTTCTTCTTCTTCCTAGAAAAAGCTGCCAATGTCTGTTACCAGGAGTTTGATGTGCCAGGATCTTTTCCAGTAGAACTGAAACAGTATCTTCCAAACATCGTCTACAGCCATGACGTACCAAGGTCAGTGGTGAATCCAGGAGCTCATAGATTTGTGTGGTAAAAGTATCCTGTATGTGAAGACCAACATGGTTGAAGAGGAAAGTTTTCCGTGTAAAGATGAGTTACCTGAAAGTGCCCATGTGTAAGAAGAAGTGTTAGCTCTTTGATTACACCCATTTTAAGCAAATTACAGGATTGCCTTTTTGTTCTTTTTTCCTACAGCTTCACAGGTGACATCAGTGTAGCTTAGAGGGCAGTTTTACAAGCCATGGTTGCACTCCAGTGTGATCTGTGAATGCCTTAAATCAATACTTATGTTTTGTTTCTGTTACCGTTAATAATTTTCAGCATAGGTTTCAAATGTAGATAGCTTCTAGCTGTTCATTTATTTTGGTGTTGATATTTACAGCTCTGATACGTTTTTTCATTATCGTGAAAGAGCTTGTAGCCCTGGCTCATGTTTCAAAGTGGGGGAGCACTGCATCAGTGGGCACTGTCCGGGGTGTGGGTTCTTCCCTTCCACATCCCGCCTCGTCAGGGGGACATAGCAGGCTCCCTCAACTGCGTCTTCCTGCTCTAGGACATGTTCCTTTGTTTATGAAACCTGAAGAGAAGTTATTTCTCAGTCAGGCATAGGAAAATACTGCCAGCCACTGCGGTTAGCACAGGATTTATAGACTATACCATTTTTACTTATATTTGCAGTCTTTATTTCAGCGTCATTTTCATGGTCTGTCTGGCCTGCCCTGTGCATGTTACTCTCAGAAATGTTCTAGACACACACATTGTTTTAGCCCCTAGCAAGGAAGGAATTAAGTGAAAACTGGTTGTTCATTTTCACATGTTTTCCTTTTCCTTCTTCTGCAGCCCCCTGAGGTGTGTAGTGCTTGTTACACTCAGAGACATCAAGGAAGGAGAAGAACTTTTTTCCAATTACTTCACTGTTGTTCACTGAATTATTCAGTTGATGGACTGAAGAAATCTATTTTTATTAAAATAAATGAGGTGTGCATGTGCTTCAAGCTCCACAAGCATCTTTGTGTAACGGAGAGCTGTGCTTGGCCACTTAGGAGGGAAGCTGCAGGTTGCCTTTCTCTGAAAACATGCAGAAGTGAAGTTTTTAGCTGCTTACATTGTTCAGTTCTCAGGTGAGTTTTAAAGTTTGTTGTTTTTCAGTTGTCCATTAAATATCTCACAAAATCTCATAAAAGTTTGGGACATGCCACTTCATCTCCTGGCTTGTGTTGTACAGAGCTGTGACAGAGGTCTTCATCTTCTGCCATTTCATTTTCATCCTTAAAACGAACGTAACCCACCCCTCCAGTAAGACAGGTGGAAGGAGAGAATGGGAGGCTCTTTTGGTTTTGCTACTTTTTCTCTGAGGAAAAGAACTGAATTTTTGAAAAGGTTTCGTTGGGTGTGTTATTTGGTTTTGATTTTTTTAAGCAGTTACTTCAGTGTGGGAGAGGAATCTTCATTTTGCGAGTCTGAGCATTAAGACAAGCTAGTGTTTCGTTTTTGTGAACACACAAAATGAACCTGGCTCTGTGGTAGCTGTGGATGTAAGTTCTACTGTGCTCAGTTTTAAGCTGAAGTATTTCCAATACTATGAGCTTCTTTGCTTTCTGTTTCTTGCTTCCTTCAAGAAAACAGAGCTAGGATGCTAGTCTGAGAAGTAATAGGGCAATACTGAGAAGTAATACAGCTTTTCGAGATGCAAGAACTTAGAACAACAATTCTGTCAAAGAATTAGTGGGGGCCATTGCCTCATTAAATGTCCTTGTGCAAGGGCTAGGTTAAAAAAAAAAATTTTTTTTTAATTAGTATGCATACTGCAAGGTGATATAAATCTCAATAGTCAAAGTAGTAATTTGTCAAATATTTCAATGAGTAAAATTTCTCCTCCAGGAGCTAGAACAGGTAAGGAGTTGATTTTGTTTTTAAAGGGTAGTTGCTACAACAAGCAAAAAGAAAACTGTGTCTCCCAAAGTGCTGTGGTTACATGCGGGGCCTTTTTGTGGAGGTTGAGCATGAAGATCCGAGCTAATGCTGGGGCAGGCTCTCCATTGGGAGCCAGCAATGGTAGAGCCTAACTGGTTTTAGAATCTTTTCATTCCAAATGTCACACCCCTACACACACACACACCCCCACCTGCACTTGCTCCTTACTTAACCCCCTCGATTTCCATTTCAGTCATCTCAGGCCATGATCACTTCTGCCACCAGAAGGTTCTCAGGCTCCAAGGGTGGTGATGCCCCTGTGCCAGCCTAGGCAGAAGGGCAGGGTGTGCTTTAGTGCTCCCTGCAGCATCTCAAAATGTGCTCAGAGTTAGTGCTAAGTAATTCTGAGGCAGGTGGTGCACCCGGGTGCAGATGCATGAAAAGCTGCACAATGAAGAAAGGTTTCCAGACATTTATTTCTGGAACTGTACACCAGGTATTAAAGTACAACAAATACAAAATAATGCTGAAAAAAATCAGTGTTTATGTACAAATTTTAAAACCAATGCAACAATAGCGACTTCCTCTTGAACATCTGATACTAAAACCTGTTCCGATTGTCACTAAAATCTGTTGTTCTGCACAGGGTATTTGCTTGGAAGTGAGAATAACAGGAATCACTCCTTTCTTACAAGGACTAAAACCATACCTACTGTATTTTACAACTGATAGTATTTTCCTTCTTTCAATGAAAAATAGGAATAAAAAAAATAGTAACCTTGTCATTATTTTATAAATTACTGTATTTAGTTTCCCCATCTGTAGACAATGTGCTTGTAACGCTGGGCAAAATAGTGTCCCTGTTGGTCAGTTTATCCATTAGTTTACATTCAATGCTGAAATATTCACTAGAGGCTTTGGTTAAATTAAGTAGTATCACTATGTTCTACTGGAGCTGACGTTTTCATACATTTCTGACTCTCCATTTTAAAAACTTAAAAACAGGAAACAATTGCACAATTCATTGACCTAATTGTACACAATTTAGTATTCTTCAAACAGTATTGTACATCCTTCAAGTAAATTCAGCAGTTTGACCATGACAAGAGGAAAACTAAACATTTAAAAACCTAGCAGGAGAAGATGATGCGGGACTAACAAAAGGCCGAGTATTGCTCTAATCACAGCACCAGTTACACTGCAAAATGAATCAGCTCTCCTCCTCCTCAGATTCCCTGCGCGCATACGGAAACATTCACCAACACTGCAAGTGCCCAGTAGGGATTTTTGGTTTGTTTGTATGAAGAGAAAGGGTGGCAAAGGACAAAGAATTCATCACGGTTTGTTAGAAGAATTGTGCTTCCCCACCTAAGAGCCAAGGCAGTACTTCTTCATGTGGTCACTGTTCGGTTAGCTTCATGCTGACTTCCCAAACGCAATTCTTTTAATAAACAGTAACAACTTCTCCGTTTAAATGTTTAAACTGAGAGAAAAATAAGTAAGTCCAGCTTTTAAAAGAAAAATTTCAATAAATAGCTATTTTACATGGATAAAGTCATAGTGGTACAAATTTATGAATGTCACATCAAGCATGCACAAAAGTGTTACTATACACAGAAGTAGTCAGAAAATATTGAAATAGATATCTAAAAAGATATGAAGAATTTACATATTTACAAAATCTTGCAAATTATTGCCTCATTTTAACAAGGAATTAAAAGTAAACGATACCAGCTAGCTAGCCCACAGGCTAAATAAGATCAGCATTTTAAAAAAAACTATCTGACTAGCCGGAATTCATTTTTCTCTCATATCATTTTCTGAATTTTGGTCAAAAGTCTTTATTAAATAACTAAAGTGTCCATTCAACTTGCTGACAACCCAAACCTTAGACAAGTCTCTGTCTACATTAAGATCCCAGCAATGCATAGATAAACTGAATATATTACTGCATCAACTAATGAGAATGGGCATGTTCATTTAAGTGCAACTGGTATAAGCATTCAGTCAGCTTTGTATAATGGATTTTTCTACAGACCAGCCACTCACTGTAAACCCATAGTTAAACTTGAATGTATAACAATGAAAGATTATGGCCAGTATTTTACAAAATTACAGAAAATGTGTTGATTCATAAACAAAACAAAATAAAAGGGTACAAAGTTCAGCACAAAACACAGCAACAAGAAGCTGACAACTTGGCTAGAAATGTCAGAGTACAACACAGGGCCAAGGCTACCCGTTATTTACTGTGTACTACTAGAGTTACATACTTCAGGTGTATAAGTTAAGAGCTGGTTACACAATTACCTCTACTTTTGTCCACTGTGCTAAACTAGGGTTTCAATGTGGTAAATGTGCTATTGCGTAAACACTTCAAAGCAATCTTCATTACACTGCTTTAAAGAAAAGCCCATTCGCTGCACCCAGGCCTCAGGATGTCATGGCAGTTCACAGTATGCATAATAAATACCCTCCTCCCTTGCTAACATTCAAGTCGCTACTTTCTAATTACTCTGCATAACCTTGAAGCAGTTATTACATATATCAACAATGCAGGGAAACTGTCACTTGGCTAATGAGAACAAGTCAGTGGCAAGTGGATTTGTGATACGAACAGTGCAAAGAAAAGTGTGGAGGGAAAGGCAGAACCCTACTGAAATAAATTGCAGTTTCTTACTGAAAAACCCTGAAAGCTGCACGCTATGAGAATGGAGCACAAGCCAATACCATGCTAGGTTTGACACTTCCAGAAGAATTAGCACGACTCCTTTCAAGACAGAAACTTTGTGGATGGCTAAATTGCACTCGGAATAAAAATTTACAGAAGTTAAATAGTTATTTTCATGGGAAACAATTCGCTCTTGTCATTTCCTATTTGAGCAAGGTAGTGAAGTACCATTTTTGAGTCAAGGCCTCGCCAAAACAAGCAAATGCAATTCACTAAAGTAAAACTTTCCAATATAAACGTCAAGGTTCTACTACTTCTATCTAAACTAGATAACCTCTCAAAACTGTTAATACTTTGAACTGCAGTGCTCCAAACAATTTAAGATGTCTTCCAAATTGTAAACCATTGAGTGGTAAATCCTAAGCTGTGCAGACTGTAGTTTTACACAACATCAGTTGCCTTAGGAAAAGGAAAGCTATAGGACTATGTTACTCTCCAGAGTTGTGGACAAACCCATCAGAATACAACAGGCTAAAACGCATCTGTTGAAGCCGGCAAGTTTGAAGTACACAGACCCCTCTGGCAGCAATAATTACTTCTGATTTAGGTAGACATGGCCTATAATTTTGCAACAGCATCCAAGTGTAGGTCTTCAGCCTTTCCTCCTCTTAAGTCCCTTGTGCTAGCCTCCACCAAGACAAACCTGCTGTTTTGTAAACTGAAGTGCTCTAGTTTAGTATCACATGAGAGAAGATTTCATTTAAAAAAACATCCTTGTATGTTTGTGCAGTTTAAATTAAACCCATCCCTGCCTTTATTTAAAAAAAATAAAATAAAAATGCTACATTGAGCAGGGATCAGCATTGGTAGCTGTAAACATTGTTATTCCACTGCATCTGTTACAGCAAAGGTAACTTAGACTAAAAAAGCCACTCCAATCAGTTCAGAACTTTTGTGCTGGTTTTGAAATGGTGGCCTCTGTCTACAGGCTTAAGAAAAGAAAATTAAAAAAAAAAAGAAGCAGAGCTTAAAGCTGCACCACAGAGTTCTCTTAGTCCAAACTCTGCCGACCATCATACGACATTTCCACATTTATGGACTGAAAAAAGAAATTACTCTTGATAAATCAAGATATAGTTCTATACATACAAAGACATCACTGATGTCATAAAGTTCAAACTTCCAGTGAAAGACTAAGCAAACTTGGTGGCTCCACCAAGTTCACTGCTACTGCATAAAGTGCCCGCCGCGGGCTCAGGGCTGCGCGGCGTCACTCCGAGTGCAGCGCGGCGTGCTGGTGCAGCGCGTGGCTGCTGATGAAACCATTGGTCTCGCTGGCAGCCAGGCTGCTGAAGTCGGCCACCGAGACGGCCATCTTGGCACTGCTGATGTGGTGCGTGTGGTTCTCGAAGTCCACGCCGAGGTTACTCACGGAGACGTCATTCATGAATGACTCCGGGACGGCAATGCCCATTTTCAATCTCTTCGCAGGCCGCTCGGCATCCTCGCTGCACATGTTCATTGGGTTAAGCTCCGAATGATAAAAGCCAGTCTCAAATAAATTAAAACAGTCACTTTCACCATTGCTGGGCAAGTTCAGCAATTCTTCTGTTCCAACAGGCACATGATTAACTGGTGCTCGGGGCAAGCTGTCCATGGGAGAGAAGGCATCGTCCAGGCAGTTCACATCGGAAGGGTGGCAGACTGTAGCTACACTGTTGGTCAGTGCTGGAGAGAAGACAAAAACAACCGTCAATAAAAGCCACTTGGGCAGTTAAAACTAAAAGATACTACCTAACACTGAATTCTTTCTCTCCACTTACCTGTGAGCTCATTGGCAGTGATAGAGTTCAGGATGCTCAGCTGCTGATCTGGGATGGCCTCTGCTCGGTTGCTGGACGTCAATGCTGAGGAGTGGACTGCTCCTCCAAGTGCTTCTGCTTCATCTACCAAACGATCCATGTAGTCCCTAGGAGAACACAGCATTTATAACGGCTGTTTAACATGAAAAGAACAAACAAGAAGGCCAATGGGATCCTGGGGTGCATTAAGAAGAGCGTCTCCAGCAGGTCGAGGGAGGTGATTCTGCCTCTCTACTCAGCCCTGGTGAGGCCGCACCTCGAGTACTGTGTGCAGTTCTGGGCTCCCCAGTGCAGGAGGGATGTGGAACTGCTAGAGAGAGTCCAGCGCAGGGCCACAAAGATGATTAGGGGCCTGGAACATCTGCCCTATGAGCAAAGGCTGAGAGAGCTGGACCTGTTCAGCCTGCAGAAGAGAAGACTGAGAGGGGACCTCATTAATGTATATAAATACATTAATGTGAGTAGTGGGAGTGAAGAGGAGGGGGCTGGCCTCTTCTCAGTGGTGGCCAGCAACAGAACTAGAGGAAAGGGCCACAAATTGAGGCACCAAAAGTTCCACAGAAACTTGAGAAAGAAATTTTAACAGTGAGGGTGACAGAGCATTGGAACAGGTTGCTCAGAGAGCTGGTAGAGTCTCCTTCTCTGGAGATCTTCAAAACCTGCCTGGACACCACCCTGTGCCACATGCTCTAGGGGACCCTGCATGTGCAGGCGGGTGGACTAGATGACCTCTAGAGGTCCCTTCCAACCTTAAGTATTCTATGATTCTATGAAAACAAGGCCTAAAATGAAGAGGGGTTTGAGCTGCTGCTGTCAATGCAGCTTTACACTGCTAAATTCCAACGAGATCATAATAATCTAAAACAATTTACAACAGGAAACACATATTCCTGGAACTTTTTACTTACGTAACTCCTGGATGATGGTTGTATCTCTTCTTCCCAAATCTCGTTTGCTGAGCAAAGTAATCGTAACGTTCCGACTTTTTCCACATGTAGTAAAACGCCACACACTCAGCAACTGTTCTGGTTCTTACCTAATGGAAGGCAACAAGAACTGATGAAATAAATGCATAAAAATAGTTTTTGGTCATCTTCCCATTCTCCATATTCCTACGATACTGTTAGCTTTACTATTCTAGGAACTGGAAAAGTTGATCCAGCTACAGGATTTTTAAAGAGATCTACAGTTTCAAGTATTTATTACAGCTGTTTCATTGTACTAACTTAGGTCTATGTAATAAACATCATATATACACATGAAGCAAAAAATTATGTAGATTATGAAATGAAATACCACACAGTAGACTTTAAGGAATAAACTCAGCAAATCAACAAACTAAGTGAAATAAAGCAGAAAAGACTTAAAACACTTTTCCTTCTGCTAAAGTTAGGAACTTCAGAAGCTTTGACAACAAACGTGCATGCGAGTAAATGACCTAAACAACAAAATAAAATTGTAGCCTTGGGAACAGCTGTAACTTAATATACAATGAGTATTTAACCAATGGAGATTGCTATACAAAGGCAGATTGTTAGAGAACTAACTATTACTACACTCTTATGAAATAACCATAATTAGCTCCAGAAATATTTCAGATTATCAAGTAGCCATAGTTCTAGCATAAATTTTACTGTAAGGTAGAATATGCACCTATATTCAGTGACAGTCTGGCAGGAAACTATGTTTATGTTAAGACTTTGATTAAACTGATAAAAACCATCAGAGGCAAGGTCCAAATGCCTCAGATACAGTAAAGAACCTTAACTCATGTACTTCATTGCACCTTGTGCAAAAATAGTTAAGTCCTTTTTTGGCATCTCTGTTGAGTTACTGTTTATTAATAAGTTTCCTTTAAAGTTGGAATTACGCAAACATTTGCTATAAGACAGGTTCAGACAGTAGAATTAGCTGACTTTTGTTCCAGCCACAACCCTATGAAATATTACCTAAATTAAGACAAAAAGGCTAGTCTCCTGAAGATAAAACTCAAGAGGAGATGAAAAGGTAAAGGCAATGTACAGAAAATTTGGAAACATCCATCTAAACAGGCTGTCAACTATACCAAATGACACATCTTTTTGAAGAACACAATCCCTGGTCTTCGAGGGGAGCAAGGTCAATCAGAAGCGACCCAGATGGAGATAGGGACTCTTTCCTTAGCGAGACACCGGAGTGCCGGTGACTACAGAACTTTATGTTCTGGGAAAACAGACACAAGCCTCTTGCTGCAGAATTACACCTCTCTGGTGACTAACCAAGAGTGGGTTACATAAAGTTGCATTTTTCCCTCCCACAGCCATTGTATGTGAATACTACATACTGCTTCTAGGAGAAACTGGCTTTTAAACTGAATTACAGTATAAATTCATAAATAAGCATGAGTAGATTTCAGAGAAAATATTGACTCATCCTGCAATTCCCATCCTTTACAATGACACATGAGAAAAAGAAAAGAAAAAAACACAGAAATGACAAGCTGGCTGTAACATGCTGGATCTTTTCTCACTCTTCAGCATGGCTTCTGACATGTGCTGCTTTAGCAGACTTTCGGCATTACATCCCCTGCCAGCTCTTCCACTTACCTTGTTTTTCTGTATGAGATGAAAGTCTTTTCCATAGATCAGAAGTGCATGCTCAAAGCTTCTGCATTCTTCTTCTGTCCATGCTGTCATCTCTTCTAGACAATTACAAAAGTGATACAATAAACTTATTTTCACCAGCTCACCTTTTAGAGAAATAGAATAAAATATTTGTGCTGCTACAGCATGAAAATCCAAACGCATTGTATAAAGAACAACAGTTCAGTTTGGAACTACGTTCTCTCCTCTACTGCACAGATACACTACTTGAAATAGTACATTTTTGTTTAGAAATCACAATCTCCTACTTATAAGTCTTTGTAACACCTCTGATGGGCAAGTCCAAAGGGCATTTAGAAAAATTCATTTCCTATTTCTTGCTATTTAAATAAACTTGCCATGGAAAACCCACGATTTGAGAAAAAAATGGCATCAGAAAAAAGATTATTTTTCTGAAGTGTTTCTTCTTACATAGGACCCAAAGAAAAACTGTCATTGAAAAGAAAAAAAAGCGTAAAGCATCAACCTGTTTTAATTGTAATTTCTAAAACTGAATTTCAATTTTACAATTGAAAACACACACAAAAGGAAGAAATCAACAAGGGGCTGATTTATTTAATGGTCACAGCATTTCATAATATGCTTTATGATAAAATAGCTTAAATCACATGAAAAGGCCAATTTTTGCCTCAACTATTCTAGCTTTCCTACCTTGATTAAGGCTTTAAGCCTGGATAGAGCAAAGGAGGGATACTTCAGTCATGTTAAATTCATAGTGGTGATAAAAAAAAGTTTCTGTTCAGCTTACATTTAAAGTCAATGGGGGAAAAAAGGCCCACATCATTTCTAAGCCTTTCTGGAAGTGGATGCTGGATACCTTTCTGCTGCCACAGGAAGATGACAATCACTAAGCTACAAAAACATTTTTTTCTCACCCCATGTACTTTGCACTCTTTTCTACAGAGTTCCTCAGTTCTAAAGAGAAGAGCAGAGCCCCATGCAAGGTCTCCCAGTTAAGGAGCTCTCTTGAGCAATACGGATTTATAGAATCACAGAATGGTTGAAGTTGGAAGAGACCTCTAGAGATCATCTAGTCCAGCCCCCTGCTCCAGCAGGGACCCCTAGAGCACGAGGCACAGGGTGGCATCCAGGCGGGTTTGGAAGATCTGCAGAGAAGGAGATTCCACAGCCTCTCTGGGCAGCCTGTTCTAGGGCTCTGTCACCCTCACAGGAAAGAAGTTCCTCCTCATCCACAGATGAAACCCCTATGCTTCAGCTTAAAACCACTGCCCCTTGTCCTATCAACAGCCACTGCGGAGAACAGTTTAGTCCCTTCCTCCCTACAGTCATCCTGCAGGAATTTGTACATGTTGATTAGATCTCCTCTCATCCTTTTCTTCTCTAGGCTAAACAGGCCCAGCTCATTTAAGCTGTCCTCATTTCTCTCTCAGTTTGACAGCAGCACTGAACTTAAGTGGCTAGAGATGGCCACAGCATAATGGTTACCCTAAATGTTAGGCACTGACAGCACTACCACCAGCTACCCCTTTCAAGGAAGATATTTTAAGACCCATTTGACTTTTTCCTGAAGTGCGAGTACTAGTCCTCAGGGACAGAATTTGGGGCTCTGAACCACAAATGGATAGCGGTACTTTTTGATCCTGAACCAGGACTCAGTATCTAAGAGAGGTTTGGGATTTCAGAAATCTTTGCGAATGCAATTTCTTTGTTTTTCAGCTCTACGCAATCTCTTCTCACACACGAACCTCCTGGCACACTATTATCTGCTACAAATTGTCCCCTGTTCAGCTGTACCACAGACAAAAGTAGTGAGCACTCAAATCCCCTCTGCATCCAGTGCTACATGGAATCTGCTACACTTGTATTTCCACAAGGACTCACAGTTCACTTCGTTTTTATGCAATATGTATATGTTGAACATTGGTCAAAAGCCCATCTTTTTTTAAAAAAAGCCCATCTTTACAAGTGGTAAACTCTATTCTTCATTTTAGGAAGTAATAAAGTTAGAGAAAGAAGTTCATTTTCTACTGTAAATTCAAACTGAAGAGCTGCAGAGCTATATGAAAGACCCAATTTAGGTTGCAGCAACTCAATGTAGTACTAGTACACCGCAGTACCTGTGCAGCGGAGAAGCAAATGGGACTTATTTATATAGGCAAGGATGTTTTCCTTATTCTGGTGCAAATATTACCAGATTGCAACTGACCACGATCTCAAAAATACTGCAATGTGAGTGCCTTGTGTGAACAAAACCATGGCTCCCCTCTCCTGTTCCTCGATCTGCGCCATCTACCCCAATTCTCACAACAGCAGTGGAAGAAAGGAAGGGGGTTAAAAGGTCTAAAATCTGATCCTGCAACCTTTATACAAGTTACAAATTTCTCTAGCAGGAGTTTCCAGCTGGTCATTGGTCAGAATATATTTAACTGTGCCAAAAGCATCATGCAAAGGGATAAGCCTGTCATTCTAATTCTTACCTAAGTGGGTTTTTTTACATGCATTTATCTATTTATTTTTCAAACACATTTCCGAAAAATCAGGTATTCTCTCTTACCCTGAGACGCCTTTCCATTTGAGCAGTATCTCTCAATTGCTTCTTTAACATTATGGCTACTTTTGAGAAGTTCATAGAGTGCCTACAAAACAGAAAAAAGTATTGCTGAAGAGTCAAAATTTGCAAACAAACAGTCTAAACTTACGAAACCAGCCTTTCAGGCAGCATGCCTCATATCAAAATAGGTTATTTATATATTTATATATATTTATACATGATGAAAGTTTAAAAAATAAGCAAAAAGAAAACCATCCAAAAGTTGAAATGAAGTAAAATACTATATGCAATTATTAAAAAAATTGGATTTGTTAAAAACATGGCAATAGTAAGAATGCACCTCAGTGCTGCCAATGTTCAAATACCCATAAGCTTAAGCACAGGTTTTAAATACAAATAAGATTCTGACCTCATTAACATCTAATTAACAACAAAACATGAAGTTGAATACTGTAGCCTTTACAATACAACCAAAGAAAAAGAACATGCGCTAATTACAAACCAATGTGTCACAAATGGAGCAGGAATACAAAACCTACTTGTTCATTGTCCCGTGTATGTATTCCTTCAGGAATTCTGCCAATCATTTTCTCATTTCCTGTTCTTAAAGAGGCTTCAAAAAGGTATTCCTTAACTTTGCTTTCTGAGATCACATCAGGTTTCCAAAGTAAATGGTCTTCATTTTCATAGGCTGTTTAAAGAGAAATCTATTAACATCAGGTATCACCAAATCCTCGAGGAGTACAGAAAAAGCTTTCAGGGAATCACCATCACACAGAAGGGCAAATTTCTCTGCAAAGCCAAGCAGGTCTAAAATTCAAAAGACTGCTTATGCCAGGATCCCCCCACCGTCCCAAACATGGTGCCTCCACACGCGCAGGCAGGTCCAAGCTCTCAGGGCACCCCTGAAGCTCCACTTCACAAGGCAACCCAGCACTTCTTACAACCGGCAAGTAGGAAGCTTGAATTTCAGAAAACATCAAAACTATCCCATGTCCTTTATGCAACATGAGAGATTTCATTTTGCCCCTCAAGCCTGAACTTTGATCTTCTCTATTGCAATGGATTATTATTCGAAAATCAGTGAAAAATTGTGAAAAGGCTGGATATGTTTGACTAAATTAATACTCTCATAAAATGTTACAGTTGGAAACCAGACAATTGACAGAACGTTGAAAACTTAACAGAAAATATAGAATGCCCTTTACTAACATCTTTCTGAAATTGTTTCTTCATTTCATATCTGTTTCATCCATAAGCAAATTACTTTCAGTGTCTGCTTTTGGAAATTCACAGTGGTATGTGCTATGCTTTTCCTAACAGCGAGGACTTTTAAAGATACATAATAAAACCCCTATTAAAAGCACTTTTTTTTTTCCACTCTGACACACTGCATTTCTAACCCTAACTTATATACAAATACATCATACTTATAACATTGTACTTGATAAAATACAAAATATATCATAGGACTTGAACCTCCAGCTTGGGCTGGAATTTTGTAAGAGTTATTGCTTTTATGTTTTTCATTTTCACTCCGAAACCCACACAAGTGGTTCTGGCTTTTGCCTACACAAGGCAAACAGAGAATAATAACGTTCTGAAGATTTTTTCCAAGTACCTCGTGCCCTTAGCTGGGTTCAGATATTCTGAGCAAAACATTTCCTTCTCAACCCATTCTCATGGTTGCCTCCTAAAAATTAGTGGATATTTCAGATCTAACACTGTGTTCCCATTCACTCTCCAATATCTTCTTGAAAATGTCCTCTCAAAGTCTTAGAATAGTATTTCTGAGAAATAATTACTTGACTGTGTCTCTTTAGTTCTCTAACACTTCTTCTTTAATGGTGCCTTTGATATACAAAACTTTAATTAAGCCAGTGACTTTCTACCTTACAATTTAAAAGAAAAATATTTTCAAAGACCGTGTAGAAACATTATATATATATTTTTTTTTTAATAAGAACTTACCCTTTTCATCATCACCATATCTACCAAGGTAAGGAGGAATTTCAGCCTGATACTGTGAACCAACCATTATTTCCTGAATATAAAACAAACAAAAATAAAGCTTAAGATTTGATGTAGTGAACCACTAAAAAAAGTCATTTAACTTGGCACTTATCACGGAATTCCTCAATTAGTATGTGCTATATATGCACTCTATGGTCCAGAACAATATATATACTAACATACATATATATATACACACACTAATTATTATATTATACTAATATTATATTATATTAGTATATTATATACCAATATTATTATATTATACTAACTATATATTATACTAATATATATATAAACTACATATATTTAAGTATTTAGACTTTTTTTGTAGAAACTTATTACCTTTCTCAAATCTTCAGATGAATTGCCATTGTCTGCCTCAACATCTTCGCCATCTGATTCCTTATCGCCATCACACGTAGTGTTTGCTTCAGACACATAAAAAGTGGGGTTTTAGCTAGGAAGAATTTTCAAGCAATCACAGAACTACAAAAGAATTTTTAAGAGTTTTGGGGGGTTTTGTTTGTTTGTTTTACTTTTGAAAGGAACACCTGCTTTTATGCAAAGAAACACTCATCCAGAATCTTGAGATTCTGTTCATCTACATTTTCATCAAACTACAGCAGTACTTGCTTACTTCATGCTATTTACATACAGCAAAACTGACACATTTATCATTGCTGCATCTAATCTAAGTCTAATATATTTCTAATAGTCCAAAGGAAATATGACAACTTTTCTTCATTGCTTTTTCCTCAACAAAAGATTACACCTTACAGAAAAGGTGTAACAGGACAGAATTGTAAGACCAGGGCTACTTTTGACCCAATTAATCACAACAAAAGCAATGTTGAAGGCAAGTTATCTATTACCTAACAAAACCTCTAATTAGAGACTGTAATAGACACTCAACATGAAGACACAGCATAGATACACAAAATGCATCAAGCAAAGTACAGCAGCCTGCTTACTTTTCTTCACATTTCTCTGTGTGTGTGTGTTTGTGAAGAAAGATAATAGAGCATTTAAAGTAACTGTAGGTAGTACTTCACTGAATAATTTGTATTTTAGTTTTTGGAACGCTGTGGTATCAGCTTCTGAAGTTACCATTTTTTTTACAGATTTATAATCCTCACTAAAATGAAATCTACAGTTCTGATAATGTTAAAGTTCTTCTGCATTCTCAAACTTCAGTAATAAGACACAAATATGACTGCAATTTTACATCTTCCCTCATGACTAACCAGAAGAGTCAACACCAGAATAATATTCTAGATTGTGGGAACTGATGCTTTTCTGCTATAATCATTCCTACAATCACAGATCTACCATTTTATTTTATTTTATTGTAACCCTCTCTATATATAAATGTATAATCATGATCATCAGCATGGAAAGGACTGCAAGTGGAGATGACTCAAGCAGCATGTCCCCTCTATCATCCCTCTTCTCTAGAAGGATGAGGAGCTGACAGAAATGGCTAAAGATACTTTTCAAAATAAAACCAAAAGGAAGTCCTGTGTATTTCTCTAATTCCAGGACACCACTGACTTATGCAACTGCAATAGGCAACAAGGAATACCTGGCCCAAGCTGGAAAACTGCACTTCTGGTTCTTAGATCTTGCCCGTAATAGCTGCACGGGTGGTGAAACTTTGGTGGTCTTAGGTTTATGGGCCCAATCCCATAAAATACCACAATGAGGTTCAATGGAACGGTGTTGTATGTGTGAAGGGAAATAATACCACAGAGAAATCACAGCCCAATTCACATCCTTAGACTGAATGGAGGAACCACTGGCTTAAAAATAGCAGTAATAGTTTTAGTAGAGGAACACTAACTTAAAAGAATGGTTACATATTAATATCATTCAGTAACATATTAAAAATCATGGAGTGTGTCCCTCACCACCACACTACGCATTAATTATGGAAAGTTACTGTATTTGAGGAGATATTAATAACCACAGACAACATCCATGCAGAGTATCATGCAAAGCACTCTTCCTAAACTCTCAGTAAAGTCAGCAGTATTCTGGTTTTTTTCTATATTTTAAGGTAAAAATTGATAAATGATGGTATTGAGTTCTTTTATAACATAAGGTTTCCTACATCTTAATGGTCGAGGAAAGAAGTCTGTAGCCTCATGTGAAGTAACCGATGGCGTCAAGTCGTCAGCAGAAGACTGTGTTTCTTCATCATCACCTGATAAGAGGTCTTTGGCTATTTCCTCCTGTGCCATTAAAAAACAAAACAAAGCCACTCAGTATGAGTATTAAGCATAAAACAGTACATACTTCAATAGAGCAAACTATGGACTGTAAGTCCCATTAATTAAAATGGTTTTACCAAACCCTGAATCAATAAGCTAGTTCGGTCCCCTTAAATCTGAGAACAAACATAGCCACTCATTTCAGAGTTGAACACAGGGGTTCTTCATTTTCTCTTCCCCTTTATTACAATCAAATATACAAGAAGCAACCAGTTCCCACTAATGAAAAATGCCAATAGGAATTGCTTCAAAATGTAGACATCCATTGCACTTAGTGTCACAGACCTATCCTAACTGTAAGATGCTGCTAAACTCTGCGGAAAAAAATAAACAAAACTAGCAGAACTGCCAACAGTAGCTGTAATTGTTGTCTATGCACATTTTTACAGGTAACAGAGCTGTTATCTTCCCAAAACCACACACACATACACACACACAAAAAGAAGTTTCTGAAGATTTAAAGGGAAAAAAAAGGCACACTTCCACTAGTCCACATGTTTGAACCCCTATGTACAGAGGTTAGGGAGGGAAAGAACTGCATTAGACAACAAGCCAAAGCTTCAACATAATCCTGAATCCTAATGAGAATCAGATGTGCAGAGCCATCATTATACTCTACTTCTGTGGCACTTATCATTACCTCATGCTTACAGGAAGAAAAAGTTTATATATGTATTTAATACTTACATATTTTATAAACCAAACTACTAGCTGTGAATACTTACAGTCAAAAATCAGATTAGAGACTCAGAATTTAAAAATCACCCTGTAAATGCATCTCCTCCCCGCAAAGAAGTAGTTTTGGGTTTTTACGTCAGCAATGCAACACATGCACTCATTGCAGATAAAATCATCTCTCTCTTGTTCCTCAGCTTTCCAAACAATACATATTTTAAAGGAACATTTCAAAGCATTCAAGGGTGCCTTTTCAAGTTATCTGCGTATGTTCTCATGCATGAAATGCATATTGGAAGCCCAGAACTACTATTATTTCTGAAGTCTGTATACATTAAATAAGACACAGAAATTTTCCAATAAAATCACATGTCTATTTTTTTTAAAGAAATAAATTAAGTTATTTGCATGCATTTTGAAAGACTGTAGTAATATAGTGCAAACGCAGTCATGTATCTGTAAGTGCAGTAAGTATATTTAGACTCAGATTCTCAATGTGCTAGAAAAAGAATCAATTAAGAATATGGTAATACTCAACTGTACGTTAAGAGCGTCAAAGATATATGTATTTTCTAACATCAAGAGTGTGCGAAACATAATCTGAGGTCACATGGCCTTCTGCTTTTAAAATACAATGCAGGCGAAAATGCTTCAGACTTACTTTATCTAGAGTCATATCTGGAAGCTCATCTGCCAGTTCACTTGGAGAGCTATCTGCACTGGAAGCTGCCATAACTGGAATCGTGGGTTCGTAGCCATAGAATGCCAGTAAATCCTCCAGCGGCATGTTTCCTTCCTAATACAAGAGGATTTACAAATGTTTCAATGTAATGCTCAATATCCAAAACTGTGCAGGCTTAAGAGCACACATGTTTTGAAAGAGAAAGTGAAAAACAAAGGAAAATCTAACAATGTAAAAAACTTCATTACAGTTTTTAACTGTTTTCAGGCATATGAACAAAATTACTCTTAAGCATATACCTTGATAGTCCTGCCAGGCTACTTAAGGAAATTGTTAACTGGATAAGCAAATGAACAAGAGTTTTTCAATTACAGTTTGTTTGTTAATTTTAAAATTTGCTCGTTATCTGATTCATGTTTAGAGCATGAATGTTCTACCCATGTTCCTTCAAGGCAAAAGACATGCAAACAGATAAATAATTTCAAGATGGAAAATACAGAAATATCACAACCCCTCTAGAACCAAGAACCGCAGAAAAACTCAAATACTTTAGTCCTACAGAGTAACAGCTGCAAGCGTGCATTCAAAAAAAGCAAACCACGACAGGAACTTTTAACTTCTCTTTTTCATCTCTTGTACAATACATTTATATTGACTGTTGGGAAGGTAGTAGTCAAAAAACAGATGATGATACAAAAGGTAGAAAAGAAGGGAATTACTTTGTTTATAATTTGCTTTTCCAACAGTTTTTGATCAACCCTTTTTATTAAAGGTCACCATACTACACCTCTTACCATACATTAATAAAACAGCAAACCCTGAAGATTTTTTGTTTACCTGATCGAAGACACAAAATAATTAGAAATATTTCCAATATTTATACCTTTAAAAGTTGTATTACCTTTAAAAATTTCTTGTTGAACTCATATACTGAATAAATTACTTGTTCTCTTTAGTCAGCTAGGTCTTAGTCCTGCAAAGACTTTTCACAATGGGTAAACGTAAACTCATGTCCAAGTCTTTCCAGGATCGGGACCTAAAGTAATAAAGTGTTTAAGATGAGTGGCTCTCAGTTCTTTTTCCTTGGGTTATTGAAGCAATAAGATCATTTTGTGGAGTAATAACTCCATTTTAATTGCTAAAGTTGGTAATCTGCTTCACAATTACAGCTGCAAGTTCACACTAGCAAAAATGTAATTGCAAAGAGGAAGGTACCATAACAAAAATCTACTAATATAAGCACTGTCAATCCCACATTTAAAACATATGTTTTTTACAATGAATACACAAACACAGCTTCAGACCTGACGCTAGATATTACACCTCCCTGCAAGTTTCTTGACCAAAATCTGCAGTTATGCTGAGTCATGTAAGTGGGTCATGGAACAGTAATGTAACTAACATCAATTTGTGGGTGTTTAGCATTCAACGGGTGTTTAAAAGGAGAGATGCAATGGCATGGATGAACAAGGGGAACAAATACTTAAAGAGCATAAATAGAACAGGTGAAGCCAACGAATATGCTAGCCATCTGGTATACCCATCAGACGCCAAATTCATGAAACTGACACTGAGAACCACGACTTATGCAAGTCTTTTTTATGTATTTAAAAAACAGGATTGTTTGTTTCCAAATTGGAAAAAACAGTGTTCAAAAGCAGTCTTTCAAGTACAATGCATACAAACATTTAGGAGATGGTAAATCACTCCTACCTTTTCTAAATCTTCAATTTCAGAGCTGAAATTTTTGCTTTCTTCCATCATTTCTTCTTCTTCGAGAGTTCGCTCATCATCATAATCATGTACCAGCATTTCAGCAGAAGGGTCAAAGTCATGATCCTCGGAGGATAAAGAGCCAACTAGGGGGAAAAAAAAAAAAAAAAAACAAAAAAACACAAAACTAATTTGAGTATTTTTTTTCTTAATCATACATGAAACTGTATTGCTGTAAAAAAAGATGGTTACATATAATTCTTCTACATACCTATCTACCTACAGCTGTTTTAGATGACCTTCCACTTTTGTATTTACAGGTCACAAATAGGTACAACTTCCTTTCCTGCTGTATACAGTACTTTGAAGACATTAGTATTGAAACAAAGTTTCAGAAAGCACCCCAAATCAAGCTTCACTACATAAAAGGAGTGTCCAAATCATCAGTAAGGTAAAAAACATACACAAGATTTTAAATATTAGGAGCATATTAAACACACCTTATAAATCAGAGACCATGATTTGTAGCCTTTGACAATATTATGTGATTTGAGGCTACGATAAGTAATACACTTCCACTGGTAAACAGCTAATGGGTTATGAATCAGCTTCCTAATACCAACAAAATAATAGTGAGACTCACTACAGATTAAAATATCTTATTTGTGAAACTAAATTATTAAAAGTAATTAAACTTGATTGAGAAGGGCAGATTCTACTACAAACACAGTAAAATCTCAACTAAAGTAGAGGAAAACGTAATAGAAATAACAAAACTCTGGTCATGAAGCACAATAATTAACAAGTTATAGTGACAGCTGTGTAGTCCAATGCTTTTTCATTACTCAGGAGGCTATTCAAAAGAAAAAAAGTGCTGCTCAATATTTTAAAGAGAATTATATAAGCTATTCAAAGTTATCATTATATTCTACAACTTTTAAAAATGCAAATATTTTGCACTTCAAAGTCGACGTTCTCAAGCGAAAATTACCGAAGTAACAGTATTGTTTTGGTCTTTCATGTTCACTTCCTTAAGGCTTTCAGGATGGAGGAAAAAAACACAAAACAAAAAAAACCAACAACAAAAAACCAAAAACAGATTAGGATATTTCACTTCTGGTTTCCATTTCTAGTTCTTACATACTAGCACTCTGTTACAATGTTTGGCTTTGTAAGGACTACTAAGTATTATTTCCATGAGACCTTCTGAGCATCAACGAAATATCCACCGATTTCCTTCTTAAAAAAAATAAAAAAGCAGTATCCTTCTTCCTTCCTCACATACTTCTGTATTTTGATGAAACACACATACTAACAGTTCTGAATCTTAAAATTCATTTTTTAGGAATTATTCTAAGTGCACTCCTTATATACAAGAAACAAAGGTAAACTTTGCTCATTTATGTTGTTCAAAACAATACTGCAAAAGTTCATAGTACCACAGGAAAACATTGAGGACAAAAATGCTTTCTATTCACATGCTCTTCACATTAATAGTCCCGCAGAGCTCTCTCAACATAATTGATAATGCTACTGCAATTACACTTACATGTTGAATTTTTCTAGTGTTCGATATTACATCCTGATCCTACAGCTTTTCAACAACTATCAACTGTTTCAGAATGATCTTTTGCTTGCACATGTGTACAGACACACACATTTTAATGGTTAAGACTTCAACTAAACATTGTGTCTAGCAGTCTAGATTACTACTAGACTGCGCGCATATGTGTGTATATATAAAAACACACACTCAATATTATCAAGTAGTCAGAATTTTACACGAGCCTCTAAGTTATCAGCGAGAAGAGGCCTCTCTCCACCCTGCACAGCTGTACTGAGATACTGACTTAGAAGCGCTATAAAAACTTTGCTCTCGTGTACAGGTTTGGAGCAATGGGAGCCGACGGCAGCACTCCTCGCTGTGCAGCTCTCCCTTTCTAAGGTCCCGGGCAGCCTGGCGTTATTTCCGTGACACGAAGCGCACAGAAAGCTCCGAGGCGGGAGCGGAGCACTCTGCAAAGGAGCAAGCGGCGTGCGGAGGTGCCGGCAGCGGCGGGAAGGACCAACCTGGGCTCGAGCTCCCGAAGGACGC
>PTEX01000008.1:7236825-7310813 GCA_003342815.1 Eudromia elegans
AGGCGGGGGCCGCGCGGGTCAGTGGCGGGCGGGCCGGGCTGTAGCGGCGTCCCCGCGCGCCGCGCCGTGGGCAGAGCGAGGCGCGAGGCCCGCGCTGCGTGCGCTGTCCACCCGCGACGGGAGCGCCCCGCGGCCGCGTGTGGAGGGTCCCTCGATCCCTGCGTGCCCAGTGGCATGCCCGGAGTCCAGGATCCGCCTCCACGGATGTTTCCAGCGGCTCCAAACATGCGTGTTTTCATCCTCGATCAGCCTTTTCCATTCTCCACAGGAGAAACGTGGAGTAGCCTGACTTAGCAGTGGCCTTTCCCTCCACACATGTCATGATTCATGTACTCAAAACCCCAAATCAAGGAAGACTTCGTACGATTTTATTTTTTCTGACTGCCCTGGACGGCTTTACCGCCCACTGTGAGGCCTCCTAGCCCCGTTGGGGTTTTGGTCCTTCGTATGCACCAAGCACCAACCTCGAGACTCCGGCCGTGCGGGTCCAAGAGTCTCCCCTCCTCCCGGAAGTGCAGCATGCGGATCGGGATGCGCGCGTGGATCGGGATGCGCATGTGGATCCACAGGTCTGCTCTGTGTGGGGGCTCCCAAGGTCCCCTCAGCAGGTAGGCCCCAATGCGGGAAAGAGCCGCCCGCTTCCCAGCTCTTCTACCCCACAGAGCTGCTCCTGGACTTGGATATATGCCTGGATTTATTCCCTAGCTTCAGTACTCAACAATCCGAATAGTCTAGTCTGTTGTTTAACGATAGCATTTTCTAAGTTACATTTTGGGACCCTTTTATAGAGAAGTCTGCTGTGAATTTGCTACTTTGGAATCTGATACGGGGTTTAGATCAAAGCGGTACTTTAATTAGATTTCATGTGGATAAAGTGATAAGAGCTCAGAGCGTTACCACAGCAGGTGAGGAGGTGTGTTCTGGAGCTCACCTGCTAGGTGTGTCCTGCGTGCTGCGTCTCCAGGGGCTCCTGGAGAAATATGGTGCGCAAAATTGTGGAGGATAAGGGGGAAAAAAATACATATATATATATATATAAAAAGTTCTAAAACTTACCTGGTGCTAAATTGTGTCAGGAAAGGAACAAGCATTTTCTTGTGATTTGATTTTGTACCTGGAAATTGTCGCCATACAGAGAAGCTTACAAATCCTTGCAGAGCCAAATACCTTGGAAAAGAAATGAAAGCGACTGTGAGAATCTGCATCCTGAGGGTTTGAAAAGACTTTCATAAAGTCTGTAGCACAATAACATTCCATGTGATTACAACTCATTTTATTTTAGGTTGATTTTCACTGAGACCAAGAGTGCAGAGCGGGGAGTTATTGGGAGTTATACCTTGCCCATACACACACAGAGACTAAATATGTATATCAATGCAAATGTGGTTTACCATAGCTGCTGAGGCATGCAGGAATGTGTGATATTCTGTATTTAAATGAGTATTTTCTCTTGAATTGAAATCAAAAGGGGTGGGACACAAAATCTACCCCATCTATTCTTTCTCAAATAATGGAGGAAGATAAATTTTGCATCTGTTTTTTTACTTACTTAGATCCTTGCAAAGAAAAGAAAAAGAAAATAACTATGGTGAATTAAAAGGGAAGAATCTATTTTTTACTAAACCCAAACAATAACAAAGTGAAGCTGAATAGTTACAGACGAGACACAAAAACAAAATGAGTGCAGAAGTTCTAGAAAAGAATCCTTTGTGGTACACAGCTTTTATTTTCCTCCTTTACATGAAAGATTGATCAAACTGAGCGTGCCAGAAATGCTTGCTATTTTGCAGGCAAAACATAGAAATCACCATCTTCCAAAATTCTATGCTGTTTGAGAGGTTAGAGATGCAAAGAAGGAAGGAAGCAGATGCAGGTTCTAGTGACACCACTTATTGCTACCCCTTGCTCCATGGTCAGGTACCGTGGTTTTTTAAGGGAACAGATTTGCAGTAAAGGCTAGGTGTACAAAGTGTTTTTTAATTCCCAAGCTACATACCAAGAAAGTTTTAAATGCATCCCCTAGATGCATCTGTCTCTCTGTGCTTTATTGTTTATGTGTAATATAATTTTTTGCAGTACCTGCTGAACTTGCGTATGGTATAATAAAGTCAGACTTTTTTTGGTTAGACATGCTTGCTTCTCATGACAAATTTTCAAAGGAAGGAAATACTTTCTCCAACCTCCCTCCTAAGCCTTTTAGTAGCCTCTTATCTTCAAAAGAAAAGGAAGTTTATTTTTTTCCCCAAAACAAAATGGAATAAAAGTTTTAACAAATTCACTTTTCGTATTATTGCTCATAATATTTTAAGAATAGGCAAATCATCTAGGTTTCGGTGAAGGTCCCTCGTAGCCTGTGAATTTTCAGTGAGAGGAAGCTTTACCCTGGTGTCCAGACACATGCAGCACCTGCAGATAGTGGCATTGCTGGCCATTATGTAAGATGTCTGTGGAACAAAAAATTGAATTCAAGAGAAATCTTGAGGTTTGTTTTCTGAATTTAAAATTTTCCTTCTGTATGGAAACATCTGTAGTTGCAAATAAAGAGCACCTTACAGAGGCCGATTTCCCTGCTCTCCAACCTGCCCAAGGCTGTGCTCACTGCCAGCTCCCGCACACAGCTCCAGGAGTCTGGGAAGCCTCATGTCCCATCAGGAGCTCAGGCTGATCTAAAGAGCCAGGATAATCCTGAGGTAAAGATGGGGAAGTCCATGCGCACTTAATTAAAGCCGAACTTTCCCTAGGAGCATCATTACTCTGGAAAACTGCCTTCCTGCTGGCCACGGCTGAGCGCAGCATGTACGGAAGAGCTGGAGACCAAGTGCTTCGTCTGTGTGACTTGCTGTGGGGCAAAGAGGAGTGCAGGAGTTTCTCAGGAAAGGGTGTGGGTGTGATTAAAATGTGAACAATTCAATGAGCATGACTAAAATCAGTTTCTCATAAGCATAGGATTACACCTGGCTAATTTTCATTTTATAGCATCTGCAGCTACATGTCACCATATATGACAGCAGGCTTTTCAGTGCGTCACAGAATGCTTTAAAGCACATCAAAATAATCATCATAATTTGGAAAATGTGTGCAGGAAACTTTTATTTAGTAAAGCAATGCTGTTAGCCATTCTGGCAAAGTTAGTGTAATGTAATAGTAATAGGGTATCGTGGTTTTGGAAGGGATGAGCAGGAGTGTTTCCTAAACAGGATTGTCTGTGCTTCTGTTATGAGGGTATTTTCCCCCGTTCTTTTGAGCTAAGTTATAGCAACTAGTGAGTTTACAGAAAGTATTATCTTGTCTTTCAGGAAGTTTGCTAAGGTACACAACTGATTATATCCAACAGATGGGGAGACTGGGGCACAGCAAAGTTTACAAACTCAGCCAAAGTTTAATATGGGATCTCTAGCAGAAGAGAAAATAGAAAGAAGATGATGCTGATTTAAAACTATAGCGTCTTAGTGTCTGAAGTTTGTGCTTTAGAGTTTTCAAATTTGGAGTTATTTCACGATTATTTGAAGAACACCCAAGAGCACCCAATAGTTTTGAGTAGCAACATGTGAAAATGCTACTATAAAAGTGTCCTCTATGTTGGGCAAGTCTCCAGTAAGAAGGATATCTAAAATTCCCCAAATTAATGTCCTAAAACTTATGTGTAAATTCCCAATTCTGAAAACATGATAGAGGTTATTGGTAAATCTGTTCACTGGGACCTGTAAGAGAAGATAACATAGCTCCAAGAAGAGAACCTGAGAAATATTTAATTTATTCTTGACTCTGTTTTGTTTCTTTTTCTTTTTTTTTTATTTACCCTGCAGAATTTAAGAAGGCAACCAGAAAAACTTTTGCTGCCTGTTTTTGTCCATGAAGGGAAAAAGAGAGAAAGAACAGCAGCTGAGTAAGAGGTAGTTTTATTCTAAATTTAACCTGTTAGAATATTTTAGATTTGTTCGGCATTTCAGCCAGGCTTAAACACGGAAGAAAGGTTTCTGCTAATCAGAAAACTGTTCTAGGCTCTCCTGCAAATACTTGCAGATAAATTTTGTTCTGTATATACACATTTTTTTTCTGTAAGGCTGTTTGATTATTAGAGTAAGGAACTGCAAAAACTGAGACTACTCTATGAGCCGTCACAGCAGTTCTTTTTTGAGTTCACATCACAAAATGCAGAAGACCTTTGAATATTGGCTTCTAGTGAGTAGTTCTAAATAATAGGTCTAAAATAGCATAGGATTGTATATCAAGCTTTTTTTTTTTTCTTTTTTCTTTTTTTTCCCTTTTTCATTGGGAGAGATCAGGGAAAAGACTGAGTCTTTTTGGCTTGCAATTCTTTCATCAGGTCTATGCATATATAGAAATAACAGTTAAATCAGACCACTTTCCTAAAGAAAGCCTCTGTAATAACAATATATACTTCGAAAAAACATGGCAAATTTTATATTGGCAGTGATTTGAGCATGCAGAAAATCCTTCCAAATACTCAAACAATGTACTCTTGGATGTGGAAAGTTTCTAAATTAATCTTGTTGGAAAAAAAAAAAAAAAAGAGAAATTAAAATATTAACGTGATGTCATTTTAAATTAAGAAAAAAATGGACAGAACAAATAGATTTTACTGTGAAGTGAACCAGCTTTACAATGTGGGATCTGATCATATTTAAGTATGTTTCAGATCCTTCCATGATTATTCATGATTTGATTTCCTTATTACAAAATTAATATCCTCTCAGTTCACAGCCTAGATAGTAACATTTTACGGAAAAATAGAGGAATTTCATTTTGTAGTAAAAAGATAAGTGGCTTATGAAAAATTAGTATAATATGTTCAGTTTATAGTCCCTTCAACTTGTGTTTTGTTTTGTTTTTTTCACTGAAATTGTTCTTTCTCCTTAACAATTATTATTTTGCCTTCTTTGTGAAATTTAAAAAAGTGGATATTTGCTTGCAGTTATTTCACTTTCCTGTGTGGAACAGAACAGAAAATGAGTATATGTGGGACTTGCCTTACTATTTTTTAAGCTTTATAGCATGACTTTATTCTCCAACAGAATAAGTATGTAGGCAGCACTCAGTCAGGACATGTTTAGGGAATACGTGCATGCTTTTAAGCACAATTCATTAGCTGAATAACTTATGTAAAAAGAATATTGATTTATGCAAATAAAATATTAAAAATAGTTTCAAATAACCCTTGTTTTAAAATCACTGAGTCTTTTTATTGAAGGTGGATGTTGAAAGAGAGGAAAAGCTTACTAACTAGAATATTTTTGTTAAAATATGAGTGAAAAACTTGAAATGGAAAAGCTGTTCTTTAATAAACTTGACTCTTAATCTGTTTAACCTTTCAAATAGTGTAATATAAGAATAGCCTTTGGGTTCTGATCTTGGCTTTTTGGTAATGTCACAAAAGTATTGACTCTTCCAGATAGGAATAGTTGTCTTTAGAAAGAGAAATTTCAGCAATTTAAGATGATTTTAGGCTTGTTTCATTTGAACTAAATACAGAGTGTGGCTTCAAAGTATGAATTCACATTGCTAAGGCTGAAATTCAGCTATAGGTACAGAAGTCAATGGTAATTTCATATTAAATGTTCTTGAGAAAAGAATCAAGAAGCAGTTGTTTTTCAGTTTTCAGACATATTTAGCACTTGTCAGTTGTATTAAGAGGTGGTAAATGCTGAGATGCTCAGCATTCTTTGAAAATCCAATAATTAGGAATTATATATCCTATGATGTAAGCAATAATGATAATTTCCTTCCAATTCCTCTTTCCTTCTTTAGTACTTAGAGAGTATTTTGTAGCATCTTCATGGTGTGTCACTTCATTTTAACAGTAAAGGATTAAGTATGTTTCTTTCTATTTTTCATTCTTTGCTAGATTGAATAGCTAGATTTGATTGCATAGGTTAGTTGCACAAGTATCCTGCATCACACACCTAGAACAAATGAAAACCAAAGACATTTCAATTCCTGACAAATTATGGTTTTTAACTCTGGGCCTCACACTTCTTCATACAGTTGATGTTTGAGCACTAAGTGATTGAATTTTAAATTCATCATGTATTTTCATATCAAAATAAGCTTTAAGACTTGTATTTAAATGTGTATGTGTGGGTATTTCTTAAGAGTTAAAGTGTTTCTATTTTATTTCATATATTTCAGCATTTCCTGTAAATTTTCATTTCATTGTATTTGTTCAGTGCTCCCATATACTAATATAGACCATGTGTGAATATGAGCTACACTACATATTATCTCAAAGTTTGTAGTCTAAGCTGAATCCGAATTTAACCCTAAATTGCATAGAGTCCCAGAATACAGAACGGGGATGAATATGTGGTTTGGTTTTTTTTTTCCTTCTTACCGTATTACACAGAAGTACTTCAGTAATTCAAACCCAGCAATTCATATTTTTATTATTAAGTCTCATCTGTTGTCTGAAATTCACATGATTTACCTTTTGCTTACATCATGGTTCACTAAAAAGGCTGTTAAAAATATGTCTGAGCATCTGTGGTTAAAAAAAAAAAAAAGAAAGAAAAACAGCCTGCTCTTCCAAGTTCACTTAAAAGAAAACTGTTCATAAGAAGGTGACATCTTTTTCTACATTTATTTGCTACCTTAATGGTATCATAACCTTCTATAGTAGCTTTTCACAGTAAGTGTGTTTTTAACAGAAGATTTTTCTGTTACATTTAGATCACTTTAATGCTTTATTTTTAATGCCTGTTATTAAGTGTCTATTGCTTCAGGCAAGTTGTTTGTTACCATGGTGTACTATAACATTTCTATACTGATGGCACCGCTTTATATCTCAATATGTTCAAATATTTGAGATTTCTTGTGGTTTAAATGGCACTGAGCCCTTTATCAGTTTTTTCATGCTAAATGCAAGTAACATTGTCCAGTTTTAACTCTGCACAAAACATGTTTCATGTGTACCGGTCAGTTTTTGGGACACAACAATGTGGAATTCAACTGTGCTCTGAACAATAAAGCAACTCAAGATTTTTATATTCAGCAAAGGAAAGCAAGTCACAAATGTGACCTGGAACCCATTTTTGGTTTTGTTTTCTTTTACATTAAAAATCGGAAAAAATAATTTGAAAATTCTAACTATAAATAATTTAAATTGTTTATTTTTGCATTATTTTACATATTTTATTTTCTATAAGTTATCTGCAATTCAGTTCATAGCTTTTCAGTATTTGTCATCTTTTGTTGTAATTCTTTTCTGAACTTTCTTGTTCCCTGTAAACTATCACCCGTGGAAGTACTTTGCAGTATGAGTACTTTGAAGTAACGATGTGCATGTGACTTGCCATATTCCCTGAATCCAGACACCTTGGTGATATTTCTGATGCCAGGCTGAACTTTATGGCTGGACAAGGCTGAGGAAGTTGTTTCCTGGAAGAGGTAAGATTTAGGAAGCGTTTGGAGCAGCCAGCTGTGGCCAGAAGATGAGCAGATGCCTCCCAAGAGGCCAGCTGTGCATGGGAGCTCCTCCAGGGTCTGAAAGGCTCATTGTGAGCGGCCTGGTCCAGCTGCCCACAGGACAGGCAAATGTTGGAAGTGGCACTCTCGAAGTGGCCAGGGAGAGATACAGTGTTCAAATTGCCTTCAGTTTTTATGTGGTAAGATATATTTCTTTATATTGCAGCATCTCTTCACAAGCTGAATTCCTTCAAACTGATCTGCACACACTGAGAATGGTCCTGGTGACTTTGCTGGAGCTGCTTGAACCCTTGCAACGTGACTTACCGCATGTGCTAAAAGAGAACTCGATTTGAAACCAGTGTGAGTTTTACCTTGGAGCTCACCAAGGCAAGGCTATTTGCAGGCCCGAAGTTTTATTTCTCTGATGTGAAAATGTCATTATATGTTCTTTTATGAAACAGTTAGACATTAATCAAACCTGTGTTCCATTAGTACTGTAATTTCTCCAGTGAATATGACATCTTTTTCTGTGGTTACTGTTACTAGTATTGATATGGTTGTTGTCACAAGAGGGAAATGGAAGGATTATCCATTGTGCACGAACAGTAGCCTCTTGGGTGGATTGGTAGGGATTGATAGTATTCTACTACATACTATATTGCTTATGATATCCACGATGTGTGACTTGTTACAGAGCCAGAAGATGCTCAAAACATCTGGGCAGAGTCGAAAGATCATTTCAGAGCATCGAGATTGCCTTAAATGTGTGTTGTCAGGGTGACTGAACATTCAGCTTTTCAGACTCTGTCTGCTTGGTTTCCATGATGCTTTGGGCTCCAGAGGTTGTTAGCTATCGTATGTTGGGATTTGTGAGTCTCTTTGAGTTATATAAATGCTCCTTTTGGTCAGAGCTTTCTCAATAGTGTGTATCTGAAGCACTTGGCTTAGGGAGTCCTTGGGATGTTTCACATTACTTTCCCTGACTGGAAGAAAACATTAGCTCCTAGGTCCTGAAACCCATAGAAAGTCTAAATTTAAAGAATTTAAAGGATAGAAATAAGATTGCAGTGCAGCTTTTTTTTTTTTTTTTTTAATTGAGAATATACACGTCTTTTAAAATATACTGAACATGCTTACAACCCTCTCCTGTGCAGGCCTCTTTTATGTTTTGTAAAATCAGCCCATAATTTAAGTTCCCACAATAATTTAAATCTCATAAAGGAAACTGCCGATAAAAGAAAACACAGGATCAAGCACAAGCCATAAAAATGCTTGCCAGCATCCTAATGGCATTTAAACACAATTTAGTACATTTAATTCCCTATGTAATTAATTGCAAAATAACTTGCCTCGCAATGGAAATAAGATTTCAAAATTGCAACCAGCTAATTCAGGCTTTTAGTTACGAGCCCTGCCAAGGGCTGCAAAGTCCATTATGTTTGTTCTGAAAAAGGCACAATACAAATAGAGTAAGTGCTGGTGGGTGAAATATATTTTCCAAGACATTTGTAAGCTTAAGCTATTTTTAAGGAAACTGCTTTTAAAAAAAAAAGAAAAAGATTATTATAGCCCCTTTTTTTTCCTTTCTCCTTATTCTCTTCCCGCCCACCTGCTGCCGTGATTTATTCTGCTGCATTTTCTGGCTTAGATCATGCATTTCTGACAGGCTCGGTTCTGACCCCCGATCCGATCCGTGCGCAGCGCTCCCCTCGCGCGCCGCCACACGGTTAATTACGGCGCCGGCGGGGAGTCCCCGCGGGCGGGGCGCGCGCGCGCGCGCTGGGGATTCCCCCCCCCGCCCCACTCGGAACGTTCGGGATTGTTCCCGTGACGTCACGCGGGGCTCCCCGCCGGTGGAACGGGGGGGAGGGGCGGGTGGGAAGCCCCGCTCGTCCGGCCGGGCCCGCAGGCCCCGCCCCCGGCTGGCGGCGTCCCGCGGCGCGCGACTCTCGCGAGGCTTGGGCGCGCGGAGCGGTGCGGCTCGCCGCGGCGCCATTTTGGGAGCGAGGCGAGCGGCGCGTGAGTGAGAGAGTGAGTGAGAGAGTGAATGAGTGAGAGGGGGAGGGGGCGCGGCGGGACGGGAAGGGGCCGCGGCGGGACCCTCCGCCGCTCCCGCGGGGCCGCCGGGGACGGGGCCGCCCGCCCGCCGCCACGTACGGCCTGGAGGGGGGGCGCGGGGCCGCCCCCTGAGCTCCGCCAGGAAGAGGGGCTCCCTCCTGCCTTTCCTCGGGAAGGGCCTCGGGCGGGAGCCAGGAGGGCCCGGCCGGGCCGCGGCAACAAAAGGCGCCGCCAGCCTTGGTGGGGAGGTAGATCGGGGCACTGTGAGCGCGGCCCGCGCACGGCGAAAACCCCGCGTGCGGCGGCAGCTCCGGCCGGGCCCCGTGCCCGCGGGGCTCCCCGCCGTGCTCTGAGTTGTGTCGCCGTTTGTTTTGCGCCCGCGCTGCGTGCTCCTCATCCGCGGCAGCGGCTCCGTCGTTTGGTGCCTTCTGGAGCTGTCTGTAGGTTTTTGTTTTTTTTTTTTTTTTTCTCCTAAAAAAATGAATAATGCAAGTTGCTTCCTTTCTGTTTTGTTTCTGCTTTGTAGAAATCGGAAGAGCCGCCTGTTTGCGGAAGGACGAGGTAGCCTGCTCTCTGCTAGCCGCATTCCCCGGCAGCTGCCCTCGCTTCTGCCCTCCTCCGGCGCGTGGATGGAGCTTTAAGCGCTGCCTCACCTCTCGCTCCGGGGCCACGGTGCCTGTGCGTGTCTCCTTGCTAAGGTTCAGTTTTGTGTGCTTGTCTTAGTTCAGTTTGGGTTTCAGAGGGAAAAATGATCGTTCTGGTTTTCTGTTTGTTTTATTTCGCTCTCCACAGGCGATTTGGATTACAAAGAGCCCTCTGGAGCCTTTTGCTTCAGCTGACGTCCAGGGGGAAGGTGAAGACTAACTTGCAGCAGTTGCCTCATTGGAAAGAGGTGAAATATCAGAAACTGACCTGGAATTGGCACTTTCGCCTGAAAATGTCTCTGAAACAGCCAGTAGACGTCCAAGAAGTGAATTGAAAATTTTGAAGACTTGATTTTTCTCAAGAAAAACTGTGCGGAACAGATTTCCCTTGGACGCTGATCCACATGACATGGATACATGGCTAAATTTATCAAGTTCTGAATAATTCTACTGTCAAAATAAAGTGCTTTTTGGCTTTTAGCTGCCTTTTTTTTTTTTTTTTCTTCAAGCCAAGTTTTGCTTGAGTCATAGGCATAACTATTTTTTTAACTGGCTTCAGGTTCAAAGCAACTTCACTGGGTAGACGTTGTTAAAAAGTTTCATGGCAGATATTTTTACTCATATTTTATTTTCTAGATTTTTTTACAGCCTTTTTCATTTTGCAGTGAAACCTATTTTCTAAATGAAGAGTCTAATGGAAAATTGTCTATCGCTTTTTCTTTTATATTTTATTTAATATTTTTGTTGAAAAATGTTGTTGCCAATAGGCAATATTGTAGTTTCCAGATAGCTGTTGTTGACAGACATCTATATTATTTGAAGCTGGGAAATGTTCCTCAGTTCAGATGTGAAATTTTGATTTTCAGCTTTACTGTCCGTGGCATAAAAAGTGTATTTATTTCACCTGGAGCTGATGCTTCTTCCAGTGACATGTCCATGGAATAAAGGAGAGAAGAGGCTGTGAGAAGAAAAACGAAGCTTAAGTCAGAGACTTGGCAAATCTTGGAAATAGCTTTGTGGGATCTGTAAACAGAAAGGATGGGTAGCTGATTCTGTGAGTTGAAATCTATGTCAAACAACTACGAATGTAGAATCAGCAAGAACTTGGGATATTATCTCAAGGAAGACAAACTGGAAAAGTATAAATCACAGAGAAATAACACCTTGTGTGGTCCTCTTGGATTAGGTAAGTATTGTGGAGTTCCTAAGTCAATTCTCGACTGAATAAATGTTTTGTCAATTGAATAGTGAAAAAATGTTGCTGGATATTTTCAGAACCTTGAAATCAGGTAGTAGAATCTAGTTTTTATTTACAGTGTTTAATAAATATCTTTAAGAGATGGAGGATGCTTCACTAAAAAGAATCATGCATAAGTAGGAGCATAATTTTGTAGGACAGGAGAGGATACTAAAAAATACACCCTTCAAGGCTGAATAAGTAACACTTTTTCTGTGTTTTTATGGTATACCAGGAATGATCTGCTGTGCTTTTTGAACAGATCTCAATGACTTGGGCATCTCAGTCATTGCATTTGCACTAGATGTTTTTCAGCATGAAGATCTTGTAATGTAGCCTGACTTTTTAATTTTTTTCCTCTTTCCTCCCACACTTACGTAGGTAAAATATTCATGGCTAAAAACTTGTTCACTGCATATTCAAACTTTTTTAATAGCTTCATATTTTAAAGCTATGTTCAGAGTAATTTCCTATTCCATGATGAGAATGAATATGAACCTGCTTTGAAAGTGGAGCATAATTTAAACAAAATAAAAGTGTTTGAAAGAGTTCAAGTACCAGCAGGCTGGTTAACCAGTTTTACATGTAGTTATTAAAAGTATTGCTCTTTGCCCTGCAACTTTCCTTCCAACTGGGGGAACGTTTTTGAAGATGTCTATAATTTAAAGTGCTGAAATAAATATATTTACAATAATTTCTCTGCAGGTTTGCTTTCAGCTGAATTGCTACTTCCTCAAAGAAAACTAAGATGGACAAAACAACTTAATTCAAAAGTCAGTGGTAATTTTATTAAATTCTTAATCCCTCCACCATTATTCATAAAAGTTTAAAGCGTTATTGGGTAGGCTGTAGGCTGAAGGTTTGCTAAAGGTGATCATAGAAACCATTCTTTGTTAAGGAATTATAGAGCTTCTGCAGTTATCAGTAACGCTGAGCAATAAAAACAACAGGTTCTCTTTAAGAACACTGTGAAAATGAGCATTTTTTTAAGCTGTCCTAATTTAAAGCCTAATAGAAAAATAATTTCAAGCATGGGAAACAGAATCTAGAAATTACTGTGTTTCTTTCTTTTCTTTAATTTGCTTGACCACAACTAAGAGATTTGCCTTTAAATCAGTATTTTTTTATATATATATTTGGAAACACTGAAGTAATTTAATTTTGAATTGTCAGTATTGAAGAGTTGGTCAAACTACAGTGTTTTGGTTTCTTTGGTCTTTTCAAATATGTTTTTGTAGTTTTAACAAATATTTTTGTATTTTAACTGCTGTTTTAATTTTGCACTTTTGAAAACATGAGAGCTCTGGAAACATAACTAAGTGTGTTTCTGCAGTAAGACACTACATTGGGTCACTTACTGGGCCTCAGAAATTATTGCTTGGCTGAAATGAGCCATGTGTAGAGGAAACAAACCACAAGAAGAATATTTCCTTCCTCTTCTTTTCAGTTGGAATAGTTTGTGTTTTGCTTCAAATAATTTGGTAAATGAAAACAGCAAGCGTAAGTGACCATCTCATTAAACATCACTGCTTGCCCATCACATAGTAAAAGAGTGATTCTTAACTCCTAGAAAAGTGAGTTCTCTCACTTTGTCCAAGCTATTAACTTTCAGGGGTGTGAGAGGCACTCCATGAGAAGGGATTTTCATTGAGATCAGGGAGCTGTGGAACACTTACTGTTTAGAGTGATTTCTTACTCAGGACTCTTTTATTTCTTCACATGTTGAAATGTTTGCCTTTTAGTCTTTACATTAACTCGTTCATTATATGTCCCATTATATGTCCGTGGCTGCTGGTAGGAAAGCTTTTCTCTCTCTCTTTTTTTTTTTTTAAAGCTTTTTTTTCCTTTCCCCTCCTCTTTTGCTTATATTTTACTACAGTTCTTATTTGTATACATATGTTTTTGGTATTTGGTGTGATTTACTCTGAGCAAAATTCATAGTATTGACTGATGCCCCTTAAGGAGAAAATGCCTATCATGCTGATCTGTTTTAATACCTTCTTTACGTTTTTAGGCAACTCTCTCTGCTTAGTGGTTTGCAGACAAGTATGAAGATAAGGTCTTTCTTTGCTCCAGAGAACTTATACTTTAAGCCTTGTTATAAACATGACTTTTGTACTGGAATAATGTCAACAATTTGGCTCTTTTAGTGATACTGTAAAATCCTAAAATGGATATGTTTGTATTGTAAAGGTGTCTTAAGTGGTATGGGTTGCTCTACTGTAGGAATGAACTGTGCTGTTGGAAGCTTTTAAGTGTAAGCAGAGTTTAAACGTATAACAATAAGGTGAATTGTGGTTAAATCTGTGAATTGGTATAGAGAAACAAGGGAAATTGTGCAGATATTTAGATTAGTTAGCACTTTACAAACTAATATACTTAAAGTTTTTTTTTTTTTTAACCTTCTGTTGTTGTGAGTTTCCTCTGTGGATAAAAAAAGTTTGACAGTGTTGGTCCATGAAAGATCTCAGTATTACTTTTACACTCAACAAACTAGCCTTTTTTTTTTTTTTTTTTTTTGTTGTTACTGTGTGTAGTAGGAAGAAATCTGGTGCCAACTCTTTTACAGTTCCTTCCTTTCCTGCTTTGCAAGCACACCCTGGGGAACGATTGAAATTGCCCTTCTGTACTTGGTATATGTCAAAGATACCATCTTTTCAACTGCTTGCTTTTTTTTTAATTCTTTGTGAAGACTCCAAAGCGCAGAAGTGTTCTCAGTGATTTTGTTGCATAATATCTGTTGAACTAAATTGTGGTGTTACTGCACTAAGGCTTCTGCTTTTGGACTTTGACTCTTGCAGAAGAAAAAGAGATCAGTATATAGGTATCATTCTACTATTATGTATATGTGTTGCCCTATTGTGTGGTACTACAAGCATAGAATTTCAGTCAGGAGAAACCAGTTTGTCTTTAGATATAAAATTATTTTGTTATGAAGTAGGTTCTTTTAATATTAGATTCTGCTACAGTGGAAGAAATTGTTTTGAATAAAAGTATTGAGCAAATCATTTAAAGTTTTCTCGTTAACTTCGATTGTTCCTTAAATACTGTCTTAAAAGGCATTTTGATTCCTGAGACAGTAATATGTTGGAGTTCAGGGAAGTGTTCTAATCTGCGCTGCTTATATAGATATGGTTTAAATATGGTTCACGTGAAAATGGACTGTATAATAAAGAGCAGGGACATACCTGTGATTTTCAAAACGTGAATGTCTCGCAAAGCATCCTGACATTCTAGATCTTTATACGAGACAAAGGTAATGGTCTTCAGTTGAGTCATCCCCTCATCAGGTACTTCTGTGCTGGGCGGAAACTTGTTTTTTCTTTTGACCATTAAGTTAGATTTGAGGTCTGAGAACTCTCAAACCCTACAGAACATGTTGGTAAAGATTTGAAAAATGGACTAATGTAGTTTGACTTCATCTAGTCTTTTCGTGTCATGGCATATGACTTTAGAAGGTGTTCAAATAGAGTCTGTCCTCCCACCTCTGGTTGTCTGTGCAAGTTACCTTTGTTTTCATATTTTTTTGGGTGAGATAGGGAAAGAAGAAGGTGGTTGTGGTGGTTTATATGCACCTATAATATGTTGCTTTCAAATCATATATAACTGTAGAAATTTTAGGTTTATTGTGTTAAGGATATAGCTGTATATTTACCAGAAGAAAAGATGAGGGAAGTAATCTTCAGCTCAAATAGTTGTGCTTTTGCAGATGTATTAGATTTGTAGAACCAAGGTTTTAAGTTTGAAAAACTGTGGTTTTTTTTTTTTTTTTTTTAAGCAAGCATTTAAATGAATGTCAGAGCAAGCAAGGTCTCCAGTAAACAGTGTCTTCAAAAGAGAATAAAAATTGAAATGTACCAGTGATTAGACCAGAAGCATTGCTTGAAACAAACTTTTATTTAAATTAGTGCTGCTCTGACTTCTGATAATGGAGAAGGGCACATCACAAAAGATATCTGACATTTCAGAGAATATTCCGCAACAGAAGGAAAAACTTGCAGAAATACATTATTTGTTTTTTTTCCATTTAATTAAAATAGTGCAAAATTTCAGCTCATAAAGAAGAGAGGGTGTGTTGCATCATGGTGTGGGCCTTGTGCATTCCTTATCTTTGCCTAGTTATTAAAAATATGACTTTGCCGAGTCATACTGGCTAGTGCTAGATCAGGTGAAGCAACTTTTTGAAGTTGGAGCAAGATATGAGGACTGTAGGATTTGCAGCTTGGTTGTTCGAGAGTTGCTCTGTTTTAGTGAGAATTTTGCATGATGGTATTTTTCCCAGGAACTTCTGACCTTAGCAGAGAGTATTCTCTTTAGTTGTCATGAAATGCGATGTAGCCAGTTTGACATTACCTTTGATAGCCAAGATTCTGTTCCAGTTCCTTTCCAGAAAATTGTCTTTTCCTTCTCTTCTTGTAGATGGATTTTTTTCCTATAATGTTAATATGGACTTGGATCCCTTTGCATTTCACATGTGCTTTGTTTATTTTCCTGAATAAATAATTTGAAAATGCTTGCTGTAACTCTTAACCAAGGAAGCAGAACAGCAGCAAGAGTAAAGACAAACTCGAGCCGCTGCTCAAGTATATCGCTTTAGAGTCTTCATGTAGTGCATCATAACAACGTTATATTATGTTGTAAATTATAAGTATAATGCAAGATGCTGATGACTTCCAAGCTTCTGTTGCCCCATTTACAAATATTATGCTGAGAATTAGATGACAAATGAGGGTGGATTATCAAATGAGTTTGCAGCTGAGGGTGGAGTTGCATTCCCATGCACGATTTGTGTTATGCTCTGCTTATGGTAATAGTGAGTTGCTCACAGTGGTAGGTGAAAGATCACAGGGCTTGCAAATGTGGTGATTCTAGATTTTCTGAAGATTTATGAATGCATGCAATAGCCATGTGCTTTTGCAGTCTATGCAGCTCCTGAATTTTTCTATGCAGGTCAGTAAGCTAAAGTTTTGAACTGGTCTTTAGGGAGCGTTGAGAAATTTTAATTCATGTATTCCTTTAGGATTAAGCTTTGGGAATTCATGGCCTGTAGCTTCTTAAGCACCTTTTTTTTCCTGTTAGTAAGTTACTAAGTTCACTACTCCACATGAATAGGTAAAAACACTTGAAGCTTGTGAGTTTATAGGGTTTTGTTTTTATTTATGCTTTTTATTTTTATGCTTTTTATTTTTATTCTAACAATCTCTGAAAGTTTTTACATAAACTTTCTCCTGTTTTTTTTTCCAGCGTAGCCACAGTGTTTGAAAATATCCTGATTGAAAATGTAGAACTATTTTTTCTCTTCTCTAGCTTATAGTGGACTTGCTTCAGCTGTCAAGGTTTTTAATACAATTTTAATATTACTTTAATTAGCTCAATTAAAGTGGAATTAATTTAATAAAGTAATTTCCTGACGTGATCAAAAGCATATAGTAAATTAAAATCAGTTTTTTTGATATTTTTGCCGTTTTCTTACTACACTGACTAGTTTTTTTCCTTGTATCGGTAATGCCACCAATTTCACCAGTGTCTTCCTTCTAGTGACATCATGAGAAAGTCAAAACTTTTTTTAATTCTCATAATTCAGACAAATGATGGTTTAGTGTATTTCGCCAACAGCAGCAATTACTGTCTTAGTAATTGAAGGCAATTTCCTGAGCTAGGGCAATATTTTTATTTTGTATGTTTGAGAGACTTGACCTGCCTCCCAGTAAGAACATAGACTGAATTTTTTTGAGAATAACCCTGGGACTGTCCTTCCTCTGCCAGCTGAATACTGGTTAGACAAGTTAAACAACATGCCCTTAAAATTGGGTGGGAATGATCTGTGATCTCATGTCCTCATCATCTTAAATGTTCTGATATGCTTTCTTCCATTTTGAGTTGTGCACATTTCCTTTTAATCATCATTTTCAAATAATTGTCAGAAAAATGTTTGTAGAGATGTTTTTTCAAATTCTTTCGACAGCAGAAGACAGCATTGCTTAAAGAATAGTCTCCACCAGATTTCTATGCTCTTTGAAGGAATTACCAGAAAAGCAATCATCTTTTAAGTCCTTTGAAACTATTTTTAAGTTGCCCAGATGTTGGAAGAGATGGAATCTGGAGAGCTATTTTGGGGACCGCAATCAGGTGTGACAAGTTACATGAAGGAAAAAATGCACCTCTTCTCTCATGGTTCAGAACACTCTTGTATATGTTTTAAATGCAGTTACAGCAGTGTAATTGTTCATGCAAGATATATGTTGATGGGAAAGGCTTGAGTACAGGGATGCTAATTGTTATAAAATAATTACAGTGCTATGTATTTGAGTACTATGTAGGAGACTTTATATATATTTACATATATAGAGAGAGAGAAAGAGAGAGAGAGAGAAAAAGAGAGAGAGAGAAACAGTAAACATTCTACATCTGATTATAATTGCCTGCATGTAGATAGGCTATTTTAGGAATTCAGTGTTTAAAACTGAAGCACATATTTTTTAAGATGGTGGAGCAAGAGGTGAACTAATAAAAAATATGATTAAATTCCTTGATATTCTAAGTAAGCACATGTTAGTTTTTCAGAATATCTTTAAGTGTTATATCTTCACAGGATGGATGAGTTTGTCAGGGACCTTTGGAGATAATGTAGTCTGACCCTCCTCACTCAGTCAGGATCTCCTAGAGCAGGTAACACAGGATTTTGTCCATTTGAGTTTCAGGTATCTCCTGAGAGGGAGACTCCACAGCCCATCTGGGCAACCTGTGTTTATTTTTCAAAAGATACTTTCCAGTTCTATAACTAGTAAACATGCTTTCTGATTTTCATGTTCACAAAACTGTAAATAATCAGGGAGACACTATCTCTGTCAGTGCCATTGACTGAACGGTCAGAACTACTGACACAATAGTAGTATCATAGCGATGTTGTAAGGCAGCAATGTTCCTTTACAAGAAGTCACTTAATGTTCACAACCTTGCTGTTGATGGACTGAAGAGATGTGTTTTCAGCTGAGACATCCCTTTTCTAATCTTTGCTGGAAAATAAAGGGTAGCATTACATGTTTTAAAACTTCATTCTAATATGTCACAAAATTGTGCTTGTGTTCATTAGTTAAGTATTAAAAGAAAATGCATTTAGTATTGCGTTATAGAACTTCTTAAACCATTAAAACCAAAATGAAAACATCAAAATTGAAAACAGTTAAATGTCAATACAAATTACCTTATGCCACAGCATTTTCAACTTTCTGCTGTTGAATAATCAGGTACACATTTTTATTTGGCATCTTTATAGAAAACAAAACAGAACTAAAATTCAGAATATTTGGGTTACAACTGCTTTATCAATTCTCTGCCCTTTTGAAATTCTGGAATATCTTTCCCCATTCTTGCTCCTCTTTGTCTTTGAGCTTTACCATCTGCAGCTTCCTAATACATGATCTGTATAGGCAGGATGTGCGGATTTCGTTCAGAGAGATTTTTGAGAGTCACTTTTCCTACTCCTCATGAGTATTATTCAGCTGCAAGGATGCAGGTCTTGTGTATGTCTAAAAATTCACAGAGCAGATTTCTGATACTGGAAAGAATACTAGGGTAACAGTGATCAATTATATTTGTCTTTGTCTAACCAGTTCAGAGTATCTCTAACCTTCATTTTCTTCTTAATATTTTAAAGTGGTTTGGAGATCTTTGTTGGGAAAATGCTGTTTGGCAGTTGACAGTTGCAGCGCAGGACATGTTATATGAATTTCTAGTATGTGGAGGTAATGTGGTTAGATCATGATGGTTCTAGTACCTGATTTTGGTGTGATGTTTTTTTTTGCTTCCTCTTTTGCTTTAAGACTTTGTCTTTTCTGATTATTTCTGGCTTCTTAGAGATGTCTGGAGCAGGGGCAGACCTTTTGAGGTGTAACTCTGCCTTATATTTTTCCTCCATAGCTTTTACTAGTATAACTACTCGTTGGTTTATCACTGAGTTAATAAATCCTCCTGATGCCTGTAGTAACTCTCTGGTTAACGTGTGTGTAAATGAGTCTGGTGCGTGCCTGCATTGTATCCTGATTTTTAGTGTGCTGTGCAGAGATATGAGCAGGACTAACAGATATTTGCTTGGATTGTACACTGTGCTTTGCCAGTAACGCTCTTATGCTTTGTTGAGTGGTTAGAAACTGATGCCCTGTATTCCTGGTCTGCCTGTTTTAGGTGAAATCCTTCAAGATGGAGAGAGTAATTTGTAACTGGACATATTTATGTTTCTAATTTAGAACAAATAATTTTTTCTTGGTAAACATGAGGGTGGAAAGTTTATTTTTTGCTACAAGAATCTGCACATTTTACTACAATGTGAGTACGTGTATTTGTTACAGCCAAGATGTATTGCCTAAGACTTTCAAGTAGTTCATTCAACAGATTCTCCTTTATCTGTGCTTCATACCTGCTTTATGTTAACTACATGGAGGCTCTTGGCTTCCACCTAAGTTTTGTGAGCAAAATTTAAATGTTCGTCACCTCAACTGTTGCATAATTTTCCAAGTGTTAGTGGATAGTAAAAATTGTACTATGAGTCCTGAGGAAGCAATTTGTTTTGCGTTCATCTGCACAATCTCATCAATGTAGTGTGTTTTTTGTCTTTTTATACCAGATTGAATTTTATCTACTCTATGGCAGGAGAAAAAAATCAATTTATATATTGTTTGCAGTGTGGTGTTCACATCAAAAATGTTTGATTTTTAAATGTTATGTTGGCTTAAAGGAGCATAGTTCAGTGGGAGGAGAGAGAGATATGTATGAAAACTATATGAACTTGATTCTTGTCAAGCTACAGCATGAGATGGCGAAAGGTGGATTCATTTTTACAATATTATCTTTGTGTACATGCATTATATTGTGAGTTAAGCTGTTTAATTACAATTATTAGTTTCTAACTTTGAAGCATAATAACATTTGGAAAAGATTCAGACTTTTATGTTAGTATTGGAGAATCCTGTTCTTCACGTATTTAAAACTGCTACATTTCTAGTTTCAATCTCTTGTGACTGTTATCATGTGATCCTTATGATGTTTTGGATTATCAGACTTCTCATTTCTCACTGGATTTTAACAGATTTTCATAACAATTGTTTAAATATCTCTTAGGCCCACTTTTGGTGAGATGAAGCAAGCCAAATTCTGTTCTTGTCTTTGTTCACTAAAACAATTCCTTATTATAGTCAGTAAAGTTCTGAATTTTAGAATTGTTACTCTAAATACAATCACGTTCTTTGATGTTTTCTCACATAAACACACGTTCACACACACACACACACGTTATAGAAGGCTGGCTATATTGTGTTTAAGTTTTTGATTTGATTTCTTCATTTAATAGGATGAGTACAAGCTATTGATTGATAGGAGTTGTTTCCTTAGGTCAACCTTTGTTATTATTGAGTTGGCTCTAAGTGTTTTTCCTCAGCTTTTTCACAGAAGTCTTGATTTCCTATTCATGTAATTGTTCTCTACCACTCTTTTCTCAAGTTCTGCCTCTGTTTTAAGCAAATGAAATATGTTGCGTTTTCCAAATTCTTTTCAGACGAGGCAATAAGTGAAACTTATAAAAGAACCCTACCAATCAAACCATAAAAAGAAAAATCTTTTTAGATGTTGGCTCAGTGTACAGTGCAGTGTTTTTATTTCAGTTATTACTGTGGCTCCAAGTTTTGTTACCGAAGTGCCTTTATAATAGATCTCTTTGCTATACATCTTTTGGAAACTGCTGTTCATTATTATTTAACATTTGCTTATATATAGCTGATCTGATGTTTGTATAAGAGAAGACTAGCTCACAGACACCTGAGTTCTTCACAGGCTGTCAGTAAGATTAAAGCAGATTTTGTAAATGCTCATATGGGTGCTCTTAAGCCTCAATCTATTAATATAGTTAAGTAGTATAGTTAAGGTGAAATTTCAATTCAAAGTAGGTCAGTCGTGTCCTGTGTTTCTGAAAGGAGAAGTGTTCTAAAAAACAGAATTGTTTTGGTATCCACACAGTACTGGGGAAAGCAGCCTGGACCAGAAAAGTTTTCACAAGCTAATTTTACCAAAGCTTTATAACCTGACCTCAACACAAGATGCTGTGCCTTTTCTTATTTCCTCTTATAAATTAGATGAATGGTATATTTCTGTTTTCAGGGCGTATAAAATATTTAATTATTGTGATACTTTTTTTTTTTTTTGAAAGAGCAAGTGTTCATCCATAATGACAGATGAGACTGTTAGATTCAAAAATAGATTTGACAAAGTAATGCTAGAAAACAGAGTGGAAGTGATGATTGAAACAGTGTGAGTGTCGTAATCGTGTAAGATAAACATCTAATACACGCTAACTTTTTTTTTTCTCTTTCCAATTGCAGGGACTTGCCATGAGGTGCTAAAGCCTTGTTTCACTGGTTCGGAGAGACTGGACCTAAATGGCGCAGCATGACTTTGCTCCAGCCTGGCTTAATTTTCCTACTCCGCCTTCATCGACAAAGGTATGCTCTTTGCTGTTCTTTTGAATAGGCAGTCTTATTGTTAAAGAAGTTTAAGTGCTGTAATCCAAGTCATAGGAAAAATATAAGTATTTTTATGAATACATGACGAGTGATAACAGATGGCATGTAGTAAATCTTGCTGTAATGCTTTACGTAGTTGGACCTTAGCTGTCATCAGTGGTTTGAGCTGAATGCTCTATTTTTGTACTAAAAGAAATGACAGAGGTATGTGTTTGATGTCTCAAATTTTGATTCTTCTCTTTAATGCCCTATGCCTGTTATAGAAAAGTATTCTTTATTTTGTCGTCTAAATGCTTTGAAAAAAAAATGAAATAGGCTTTCCAAAATCGCTCTTCAGTTGCTAGTGGGGTGTTTGTAAGTACTTCAGGGCTGTGGTGCTTTTGAATAGTTCTTTAGCCTCTCTGTGGCTCTCTCTGTGATGCCTTGTTGGCCTTATGCAGTTAGCCTTGGAACAAGAAACCACGATCCTGGATCGTTAGGATTCATAAGTGTTCTGTGAAGACTTGAATATATCTACTTCATCTAAATGTTCCTTAATTTCTTGTTATTTGAGTTATGTTCCTACTTTTTTTAAAAAAAAAATATAGGTGAATGCAGAAACGGAGGCACCACTGAATGTTTCAAATGAGTAATTTGTTTTATTTCTGTATTGAGATACCTGTTTTCATTATAAGTACTTTTGAATGCATCTACAATGGTCTACAGAGTGGTATTGCCTTATTTTAATGCATTTGTGTAACTCTTGTCCTTCATATCTATGCAAAATAATCCTTAAGAACATACTTCTGTGTGTTTGTGCTATTAAATGCAGAGTCAAAATTAATTGTGTTCTCACTGCTTTTTAAGTGTATGTGCATTTATATATATAAGCATTTATATGCATATGCATTTTTTAAAGTGGAGTCAGTGAGTTGAGTAGGGTTGTCATATTACTCCTCTTTCTCCTGTACTAATCTGTTTAATCTTGGAGTAACTGTCAGTTGTCTTCCTGGGAACCTTAGGCCTAACAGTTTCTAGGTGGTAACTAGCGTCTGAGTTTTATTCTGTTTGGTATCACTTCTTGTGATCTCCTTTTTCCAATTTAATAGATTTCTACTGAATCAGAGTTTAGATTAAGATGATATCAGATTTTCGATTAAGATGGTATCACATTTAGGAAGCAGTCTTTCTCCACCTTTTTAAAGAATCATAGAATCATAGAATGGCTAGGGTTGGAAGGGACCTCTAGAGGTCATCTAGTCCAACCCCCCTGCACACACAGGGTCTCCTAGAGCATGTGGCACAGGGTGGTGTCCAGGTGGATTTTGAAGATCTCCACAGAAGGAGACTCCACCACCTCTCTGGGCAGCCTGTTCCAGGGCTCTGTCACCCTCACTGTTAAGAAATTCTTCCTCAAGTTCCCGTGGAACTTTTGGTGCCTCAATTTGTGGCCGTTTCCGCTAGTTCTATCACTGGCCACCACTGAGAAGAGGCCAGCCCCCTCCTCCTCACTCCCTTTCTTGAGATATTTATATACATTAATCAGGTCCCCTCTCAGTCTTCTCCAGGCTGAACAGGTCCAGCTCTCTCAGCCTTTGCTCATAGGGCAGATGTTCCAGACCCCTAATCATCTTCGTGGCCCTGCGCTGGACTCTCTCTAGCAGCTCCACGTCCCTCCTGCCCTGGGGAGCCCAGAACTGCACACAGTGCTTGAGGTGCGGCCTCACCAGGGCTGAGTAGAGGGGCAGAATCACCTCCCTCGACCTGCTGGTGATGCTCTTCTTAATGCATCGCAGGATCCCATTTGCCTTCTTGGCCACGAGGGCACACTGCTGCCTCATGGTCAACTTGTCGTCCACCATGACGCCCAGGTCCCTCTCTGCGGGGCTGCTCTCCAGGAGGTCGGTCCCCAACCTGTAGGCATGTCTAGGGTTATTCCTGCCCAGGTGCAGGACCCTACACTTGCCCTTGTTGAACTTCATGAGGTTACTCGCCGCCCAGCTGTCCAGTCTGTCCAGGTCCCTCTGGATGGCAGCGCAGCCCTCAGGGCTGTCAGCTGTTCCTCCCAGTTTGGTATCATCAGCAAACTTGCTGAGGAAGTCCTCCATCCCTTCATCCAGGTCGCTAATGAATAAATTGAACAGGACCGGACCGAGGACTGACCCCTGGGGGACACCACTATCCACAGGCAATCTGCTGGAAGAAGTTATCTGTACACTTAAAATGTCAGTACAGCAAAATCAAAATACATTCTAGCACTACCCTAGAAGTATTGAATCTCTTCCAGGAGTGGCTTGATATGTGGGGTCTGTTTGTTTATTTTTTGTTGCATATCTATTGTGGATCCTGCTGTGAATCTTTGCCTTCAGGGATTTGTCTTTTTCAAAAACTTACCAGTAGGTTTCCCAGGTGCTTTCTCCATTATGTGTTTTGTGCATTACACTTGTTTGGAATCAAACTGTTTCCTTGCTTCACCTGCTCCCTCCTGATTAGCTTTCCATGGTATACAGCACACTTGGATGTTAACCATTCAGAGAGCCTGTTTGGTTCTCCTAAGGTTTGTTCTGTCATTGCTCAAAAATGTGGGCCTTTCAGAAGGGTCTCCCTGCATCCTGTTAGTTCCCAGAAAGGACCTTTCAGTGGGAAGAGCAAAGAAGGACTGAGATGAAGGGTGGGTTGAAGAGGGCAAGGTGTCTCGTGTTCCATGCGGAGTGGAGCGAGGATGAAGTGACGGTACCAACATCCCTCAAACTTGAGAAGAGAAACTGAGTTCTATCGTATTAGTTTTTTATTTCCTAGGAAAAGACCTTTAGGTATTACATCTTGTGGAGGTTTAGTTGCCCTTGATCCTGGATACCTGAAACTTTCCATTGCACAGATAAAAAGCCTGATATCAGAAGAACCAGATACCAGGAGATGAGAATTATAAATGAGCTTTCTTAATGTGATTGATACAGATAACAACTTGGCTGAAATTCACCTTGCTGATGCTGATTTCCTTTTAAAAATGTGCTGTGTTTATTTGTTTTTAATATAATCTCACTGCTGGGTTGCTTTCATTCAGGTGTTGTTTTTGCATCAATACCATATTGCAGCTGGGCAGGTTTAAACAAGAACAAATAATGAGTAGTATAGACAGCTTGGGAACTTCTCTGAAAACATTCCTTTGAAATATGTATGAGATGATTATAAACAGACTGGTGGACTCATGGTTTTAGCAAGCTCATCCTATACCTTTATGTTAAGCAATGAGACTTTTCGTACTGGAAAATCTTTTCTTTTTCTTGACCGCCTAAATTTAAGTCTGAACTTCCAGAAATAAGCAGTAAAGTTCCTGTTGATCACAAAGTTTGCTGTCATCTTTTCTACAAAAAGTGTGATAGACTGATACCCCCATCATGTGGGGAAAATGCAAACTGCACAGTCTTTGCAGACTTCTTAATTGAGAGGCGTTATGTCATGTACAACTCAAACACTATATATAAAACATCCTGTCAAACCTTATTAAAATATATTTTTAAAAGTCCATCTAAAAAAGTGAAAGTTAGATTTTAAAGGCCATACTACAAGGTTGTCTCCATATATAAATGAATATAGAGCTATCTTCTAAAATTTCACATTTAATCAACAAATGTGGAGCTTGCTAAAGTTTTGCTAGCTTTATTCAGAGTTTGTGTAATATATATAATTTTAATTGAATTGAAAATATTTGTTGTGGGACTTTGTTAACTATTTAGGTCTATTGATTGTTTATATTGTGTTATGTGTGGGCCTTTTGTTTTTCTGTTTATTCCCTGCCTTTGTCAAGGAAATAATTCACTGTTCGAAACTCTAGTGGTAACAGATTGTCACTCTCAAGTTGACCTTTTACAATCTGAAAATACACTTTGTATTTTAAATTTATTTTGGGCTAGTTGAGCTTGAATTTTAGCTGGTAGGTGTTGAATTCCCCTTTCCTGAGGGTTCTTCAATGGAGCTTAGATGCCATCTGTTGTGTACTTGCGTCTTGAATGAAAAGATAAGAAAACTTTCTGCCGTGTTCTTTTCAAGATAGGTGCATCTCTTGCTCTGACACAGGCTGTTTGTGTATGTACTTTAACCAGTGATGTACTTAAACTTTAGCCGTGTTCGTATGTAATAGTTAATAGTTTTAGGAATGTAACTTTAAACTTTCTATTTCAAACTTGCATTCATGGTAATTTTGAACCACATTGTCAAGGTTTGTCTTGATAGTCAGGAAGGTTGTACAAAATCTATCACCACCTCTAGATGAAGACTAGGAAAATTTGTGGGCTTTGTGGCAAACAGGACGAGTGTCTGCCTGGCTACAGACAAATGACAAAATGGCCATCGGATTAAGTCAGACTAGCATTAACCCCAAACTGAAAGAGCTATAGGTCCTGTTAATCTAAGTTTACTAGTACCACTGTTATTATGATGCTTGCTATAGAAATTTCAAACCTTGTCACAAATAGCCTTTTGAGATGCTCCTTGCAGGATGACAAGGTCTCAAAAGCTAAATTTCATGTGGATGGCATTTGACAAACATTTAAGATGAAGAGAGATGTGTTAGCCTGAAATTGTCATCATGCTAGTGATGGGCAATTCCCTCTGCTGTCAGGAAGCTTCACAGTCCTGCAGGTTGTGCTTATCCTTACTTTTTCTTCTAATGTCCTTTTATCGCCACCTTAGTTACAGACTTCTACAAATTTTTTAAAGGTGACATTCAATCTTTCTCCTTATTTCCTTAGACGTCAGGTTATTTTTTTCTTAACTTTTGTTTTCCTTCTCTCTAAATTACAAGTGATTTTTAAAGCTTTTCTTTTAGCTGTTTGGCTTAAATTTGAGAAGTTATTTCTACTTTAGAACCAGGACCTTTTTGCCTATTTCCTTTTAGTTGTAGTACAGTAGTACAGTTTCCAACTGTACTACTATTCTGCTCTTTCATTTGTCTTTCTGTCTTCATCTGAGAATTGGAATCAGAAAATGATATCTCCACATCAAACCTGAAGCATAGTGATGTGTGATTATTTTGTTTGTGTTTTCTTCAGACATAATCTGAAGACTTTAGAAGTGCCTTTTGTTAGATAAAGTAGAATGATTATGTTCTCTCAAGAAGTATATGTGAAAGATAACCACTAAAACTTAAAGCTGGTTTCTGATGATTCTCCAGGAGCAGTATTTCATGGTGATGTGAGGTCTGAATCAATACATAAGGCATACTGACTTAGCTTTATCGTAGACATACTGCTTTTGGAATAGAATGTTTCACTCCTTCCTCATGTGTAAGAACAACAACTGGTACCTCCTGGATCACGGACAGTACGATCTCAAGGATTACGTGAATAAGCCATTATTGGTGGGGTGTGTTGTTTTTTTTTTTTTTTTTTTTCTTCGCCTGAGTATTCTTCAAGTCTGGAGAGGGAAAGGACTTCAGGCAGCTTATGTATCCTTGTGCAGTAGAGCAGATGCTTCCTGAAGTCATCAGATCTGCTGCTCTGACTTTTTGCTTTTTAACACAGCTGTTCATCTGTGCATTTAAAGCTAGTATGGCACTTGAAAGTGCTAGATCTCTGTGTTCATGCAGAATAGTGGACATATATGTGCTCAGGAGATTTGGTTCTGGAGAGAAGGGGCTTTTGCTTCATCTGCAGTGGGTTGGTTTTAAAAGGACAAGTGGGGTGTGTGACAGGGTGGGTGCTGGGGAACATATTATCCTCTTAGGCACTTATGTGGTGCTTCCAAAAGCAAGACTAAGCATGTAGGTTGAGAACTTGTTTCCCAATTCTTGAGCTGTAGTAGTGAGACAAATATTTATTTTACTCTTATACTAAATACACTACGGTATTAAAAGAATAAAGACACACAGAAGTAAGAGGAAAGGCAGCTGCTGTAAGACTTTTTCTAGGTTAATTCATTAAGGAATGAGTTCCAATAAAGATATGTTTTAACTTTCGGAATGCTACTATCAACTCAGAGTTTTAGTTGATAAAGTACTTCCTACTGAAATTCAATATGTATTAGTTTAAAAGTTCTCATGCCTACTTATCTGATAATTCAGAGTATATTAATGAATATGAACTCTTTTAATGTTCCGTAGTGCTTTATTTGTATTTCATATTAGTTGCATTTTTTCTTATTGTAATGACAGGGCCTATAAACTGGACTTTTAGGTGTCTAGTGGTAGCCTCTCCAAGCTTTCTGTGCAGTGTACATGTATAGTCTGACTGCCCAAACCAAGACCCTGTATTTCAGCCATCAAAATTGGGTTCTTCTGTCCTTTCCCACTTATTTATTTAACCTCTACTGTGACATGCATCACTGTTCTTTTACTACCAAACCAAAATTCTTAGAAATTGTACCCCTTGTTCTTCCCTGTGACACAAGAAGCTCTGTTTCATTGTCTTGAAGTGGAGGATGTAGCTGCTACATGGCAGCTCCAAATGTATGCATGCTTGAGAGCTGCTGTATGGACTAACATTCAAAGTCTTTTTAAAAATGATTTGTATATAGAATTGTAGAATCATAGAATGGCTAGGGTTGGAAGGGACCTGTAGAGGCCATCTAGTCCAACCCCCTGCACACGCAGTGTCTCCTAGAGCATGTGGCACAGGGTGATGTCCAGGCGGGTTTTGAAGATCTCAGGAGAAGGAGACTCCACCACCTCTCTGGGCAGCCTGTTCCAGGGCTCTGTCACCCTCACTGTTAAGAAGTTCTTTCTGAAGTTCCCGTGGAACTTTTGGTGCCTCAATTTGCGGCCATTTCCTCTAGTTCTATCACTGGCCACCACTGAGAAGAGGCCAGCCCCCTCCTCCTCACTCCCTTTCTTGAGATATTTATATACATTAATCAGGTCCCCTCTCAGTCTTCTCCAGGCTGAACAGGCCCCGCTCTCTCAGCCTTTCCTCATAGGGCAGATGTTCCAGGCCCCTAATCATCTTTGTAGCCCTGCACTGGACTCTCTCTAGCAGCTCCACACCCCTCCTGCACTGGGGAGCCCAGAACTGCACACAGGACTCGAGGTGCGGCCTCACCAGGGCTGAATAGAGGGGCAGAATCACCTCCCTCGACCTGCTGGAGACGCTCTGCTTAATGCACCCCAGGATCCCATTTGCCTTCTTGGCCACGAGGGCACACTGCTGCCTCATGGTCAACTTGTCATCCACCATGACGCCCAGGTCCCTCTCTGCGGGGCTGCTCTCCAGGAGGTCGGTCCCCAGCCTGTAGGCATGTCTAGGGTTATTCCTGCCCAGGTGCAGGACCCTACACTTGCCCTTGTTGAACTTCATGAGGTTACTCGCCGCCCAGCTGTCCAGTCTGTCCAGGTCGATGTCATATACCATGAATAATGTGCATATCAGCTCTGATAAGTCAGTTTTGCTAATAATTACATATCTCAATCTACTACTTATGTTCCTTTCCAGTCATCACTGAACTTTGAGAAACATTCTGAAAACTTTTCGTGGACAGAGAGCCGTTACGAGGCAAATCGCAGAAGACACAACTCTTCAGATGGATTTGATCCTAATATTGGAAGGCATAATGGAGGTATGATTTATTTTGCATGGACGTCTTGCATGTATTTACCTTGCTGCATTTAGCACTTTAGCTAGAAAAAAAATCTGAAGATAGTAGTTGTCCTATGCTAGTTGCTTTGTTCTGTGGTAGAACTATTACAGGGAAAGGCATTTTTTTTTCTGGGATGGGATATGATAACAGTGGAGTAAAGTGACTGCTGGTGTATTTGTCATTTCCAACAATAACAGTATGAAGTTAATTTTCTATACAGTGACATAAACGAGCAGTCAGAAAAGAGGCTTGGCTAGTCTTGACATCAAGTTAATGTCTTCCGTCCCTGTCACTGTCCTGTGAGATTCTATCCTACTGTTTATTTTAATGTAAACTAAATCACATTCCAGAATATAGAATTGCTTTCCTGACTCCTTTTACAATTTTACAGAAGTAGAATATTGTTTCAAAACTCTATAATTACATTTCTTTACCATTTAAAAATCTAAGGGCATTTTGGGAGAAAAGAGAAAAATGGTTGGCGTTCACAAGGCAGAAATGGTACGGAAAACATAAACCATCGTGGGGGATATCATGGCGGAGGCACCCGCGCTCGTACCAGTCATTTCCACTGTGGAAAAAGCCAAGGACTGCATGAAAATAACGTACCTGAAAATGAAGCTGGGAAAAAGGAAGACAAGGAAGAACCCAAACAATTTGAGGCTGAGGATTTTGTAAGTTAATTGTAATTATAATAAACGAGCTTTCATTGTTTCTGCAAGTGCCATTTTGTCCATTGCAAGCTACTTGATGAGATTTCAACAGTTAAAGATCATCTTATAAGGGATCACCCTTTCCATAGGTAAGAGGGTGTTAGTCATCTGTCCACTAACTCTTTCTCGTTATCTCCAGTTCTTACTGTTTTTTGTTATTGTCACCTAGGTGTTTAAGTGAAGCTCAAGTGTTTAAGTAAGACTACAGTTGGATTCTAAGCTTATTGCATAGTATCTTGCTGCAGTTTATTGTGGTGTGTGCGTGTATTAAATTCTACAAAACTGCATTAAGGGAAATCTGAGGTACAAACTTGCCACCTACTATTTGAGATCACAGACTTCAACATAGAATTGTAGGAAGTAAGGGGAAGCGTAATCTTCCATTTTGAACTGTACATCAGTGTTTTTTGTTTTCTCTGCACAGTTCGTATAACTGCATTGAATACTGCCTGAGATATTTTACAGGAGAAGAATACAGTTACAATTGAGGGCTGATTTATTTGGTTATATTGTGGGAAGACATGTCTAGCTTGTCTACATTTAAAAATCTTTGTTAGCAGAGGGTATGCTTTGGATGTTATTGTGTTTCTTTATTCTACTGATTCCAAATTTTAAGACTTACTGTTAAATTTCATTTTTAATAATGTTCAAACTTCCTTTCAGCCATCACTGAATCCTGAATATGAGAGAGAACCAAACCAGAATAAATCTTTAGCTGCAGGTGTATGGGGTGAGTATCATTGATTTTGTAATATAAAGATCTGGCATAGACCTTTTTTTTAATATTACAGTAGTATGGTTTGAACTGGAGGAAAACTTGATATTGCCAGAAGTAACTGCCTTTTCATAAGAGAGGTAATACTTCCATTTGGGTACCATTCTATGAGTCTGTAGATGCAGGTATGTGTAAGGTGGTTCTCCTAGTAGTAGTACATCTCTGCTTTTAGAGACATTGAGAATTCTACTCTAGAGAGAATATAGAATGACTGTGGGCTAGCTAAACTAGTCTAATAATGAACTGAAGGCTTCATGAAAAAAAACTTCTGTCTTCTGATGAACTTGCAAAGGAACCTCGGAGGGCTAGAGAGAACAGGCTGGCTTACACACATTTAAGCTCTCGAGAAGCAAATGTCTTCAGCAATGTCGCCTGTGTTGATAAATGTTTTTACTTCAGGGACAACCATGAGAGTGGGCAGTGAACTGAACTGTAGTTTGGGTTGTTTCCTCATCTGCATTTGACACATTTGGCTATGACATTACAGTTCTTCACATTTTAAATATACAATTCATTCTAAGAAGAGGGCAGCTTTAGACTGTACAATTTTTAAAGCAATAAGTATAGAAAGAACCAATGTCTTTATATAAGGTGTTAGTAGTAGTCATGGGAGAGATTAAAATGTTTATTCCACTTTCTGAAAAATATAGGTCTGTATGTGTTTTTGACACTTAAGTGTAAGTTGTCTAGTGGGTGTAGTGATTGACTGTCTCTTTAATGACAGTCTCTGTCTTGAACCTGGAAATAATAGGGTGAGCTTCAAAAGTTATGTCCATCTGAGACATAAGGAGAGAGAAAGCTGGTATGGTCTACAGTATTACGGATCCTTTCCTCATTTTTATAGAGAATGTGGAAAGTTTGACTCTAAGCTGAGCTTTAATAAGTATATAAAGTTACTCTTTAGTAATAACATGAAATATAGGAATGAATCTTTTAAAGATACAATTAGCAACTTTGCAAACAAATACTTTATAGCTTTTCCAAAGCTAAAATTCCACCTGGACAAGTCAAATGATATTACAATGATTGTAGAAAATGGAGCAGAACTTGAACCTACCCACTTTGTACAGTGTGTTGCTGATGAAGCTAGTACTGAACTAAGTTCCTGTTTGCTCTGCACTGAATGGCTACATTGTACCCTGTGAACTAGAAACCTAAAATTGTGTAACTACTTTTATTAACACAATTAAGTGTATATATTTTTTTTCTATTCCTCTCCTTTCTGTCTCCAGAGTATCCTTTGAATCCTAAATCTAGATCTCCGAGAATGCTGGTCATTAAAAAGGGGAATACTAAAGAACTGCAGATATCTGGATTCCCTGTAGTAGGAGGTCTTCATTCACAGTCAGTCAAGAACGGAACTGGCACAAGTGTTTATAAAGGATTAGTTCCTAAACCAGCCACTCCGCCTGCAAAGGTAAGTTTTTGATACCAGTGCCATGAACAACAAGCTGAAAAAAATCATAATCTAATTCTCAGTGTGGTTGTTTCAACTGAATTGTGCTATACCTAGAGTATTGTGTTTTCAAGTCTTGAGTACTTGAATTTTAGCATCCCCCAGAGTGTCTTTTCTTTTTAAACTGTGCTGTATTTTGATCTCTCTTTGCTTCTTAATGACCTTTTTTGAGGTGTGTGAAAAGCTGTCCAGGTGAGTGTGAGAGAGATTTTCTATTTTAGGGAGTAGGATTGCCTTTTGTCTATGTTTATGACAGAAGACTAAATACCTAGTGGATATCTATAGTTCACATAAATACTTCAGAATTGATCCCAAATCTTTTGCAATATAGTGATATTGCAATCAATCTAAGTACTGTCATAGCTTTCTCTTTACAGCATTCTGTGTTTTATCTTCTGATTTCCTTCATGAATTTTTCTGTGCCCCAAAGACATCTTGCGGAGTTGTTCTCAACTCTTACTACATTAACAGTACCACTTTCAGATGTGAAGAACTCTATATTTCTGTTCTTAATGCATCAAATATCAGAGTCCTGATTTTTTTTTGTAAGTATATATTTAACTAGTGGGAAGTTGTGAACAGTATTTGAGAATGAATTGCTTATAAACACTGTTCTTTCCACAGAAGAAAGGTGTTTACACTAAATAATGGTTGTAGATTTCATTCTGCTTAATCATTTTTCTGAAGCTTCTTAAACTATTCTGATGTTGTTAACATCTTTACATTTTTGTTTAATCTTCTGTTCAGCCGACACAGTGGAAAAGCCAAGCAAAAGAAAACAAAATTGGGAATCCATTTCCTCATGAATCTGCATATAGTATTGGCAATTTCAGTGCTTTCAAATCAACTACCAAGGCATTTAATGTGTCACAGAATTCAGTGAAAGAGGTAAAGCAAGTCTTTTTTATCAAATCTGTCCATTTGTTAGCTTGATTACTTGACTATATAGCAACTGTACTTGACGGTTTGCTTCTGTAGGTATGATGTGCAGTAAAAATTGTGCATTAGCAAGTTCGACTTCATGGACTTAAACTTAAGAACTGCTAGTGTATGGTAATGTTCATGGAGATCCACCTTTCATTAGCAGTGTTCATAAGTTTTTGTTTCCATAAATTGATAAATAGATGTCATACAAAAGATCTGTATATACTGAAATACAAATATGTTCCCTTTGGTTTTGAATGTGAGGGTACACAAAATGTGAAGCTACAGGTACTCTAAAGGCTTTTTCAAAGGTTTATAAAGGATAATCTTCTAATATTTTTTTCCCTTTTTTCTTGGCCCTTCTGTAGTGTAATCGGTCAAATTCTTCATCCCCTGTTGACAAAGTTGGTCAACCTCGTTTAACAAAATTAACAAGAATGCGGACTGATAAGAAGAGTGAATTTTTGAAAGCGTTGAAACGAGATAGAGTGGAAGAGGAACATGAAGATGAGAATCATGCTGGACAGGAGAAGGTAGTTTGGTTTATAACTCCTATAGGTGAAGCAGTGGTAAATTTCATACTGAACATAAGTTACTTCCGTGGCTATAAAAAGATAGGCAGTGCCAAGAAAAAAAGCTGGTTGAAGAAACTTGTGTTGCAGATAAGTCATTCATTTTCTGTTTTTAGAGATCCAAGGCCATGACCTTTTGATTAATTTTAAATAATTATCCCAATTATTTCTTTTTCCAGTGCTGTGCTGGGCCAGATCATCTCTAAAGGTCTCTTCCAACCTTAATCGTTCTGTGAATTGATGAAATAATGTGATTCAAGGCTTTAAAGTTCTTCTCATGCTGCTTCCTGTCTAATAGGAGTGTTTAGCCAGACGATGCCTAAATCTAGTTGTAGGAGCAATAGTTTGTTTTTATTTATATATAAAGAACCTGCACTTCTGCTTCCTGAGAGCTACAAGGCCTGCTCTGTGCTTGTTGCAGGCGTTCTGTGCAGTGCTGCTTGTGCAATGCTCAGGTGGCGTCTGAGGATACAGCAGGCCAGAAAGAGCTGATTTCAGTGCCAGCCAGTAAAAAGCCTATTCCAAGCCTCTGGTTGTTGGAAATGAGTAATGAGTAATTTAGAGGATGAAAAAGGCACAAATGGCAAATTGGCAAATAGGCAAATATAATAAAATGAGTGTTTTAGGGGAAGGATTATTATGATTCAATGAACTAAAAGAAGTATTGACAGTGTGTATTCCTTGTAATGAGAGGGAAGACTTTTGATCCTGCTCTTATTAAACACAAAAAAACCCCTCAGCTTAAAAAGATATTTTGGAAGAAGCTATCTTGAATTTCAGTATTCTCCCCAAAAGTTCCTGTATTTTGTAGAATTCTGGTCCTCAAATTGCCCTGAATACTTAATATCTTCATTATATTAACGGTACTTATACCAATGGCATTTAGTTATAGTATTTTCAGGATTAGTATGTTTAGAATTTTTTTAATAAAAATGTATGTGTAACAGGGGGAGGATGCATTTTGTGTTGTGGCAGGATGTTGTCAGGAGTATTTGCTCTTAGTTCCAGTTCTTAGTGTGCTATTGTTCCCTGCCATTGCTCTTCCGTTAATGGACATCAGAAGAGGTTAAAGGTTGACAAGTCATGTATTAGTTATCCTACTTCCAAATAAATTTTAATAAAGTGAAGGCATAGTGTGTACCTGAGTGCATAGGGACATATCTTTGTAATGTGGCCCTGCTGATGGAACTTCAAAGCCTTCTGTAGCAGACTTCATCTCTAAAATAATGAGCCAAATGATGATCAGCAGCCGAATCATTCTTGCGAGAAGTTACTTTACCCTAACATGTTAAGTGTGTTAATATTTTTGTATCAGAGAGCATGTAATTCAGATGAATATTCTCTGGGTTTCCAGTTTAATAACTGAATGTGTGCTTACTAGGATGTGTGTTCTTAAGTTCTTGCACATCATTCTAAAATTCCTGGAGGCAGATAACATGGTAAACAGAAGTGGAATGATGATGATGATGCTCTTGGTCCTGGGCTCTGAAGTATCATTTCTAACAAGTGCAGAACTGGCTGGTTGAGCAGCTGCCCACTCCAGTGGATAATGGTGTTACACGCTATGTGTATTTTGTTTTTAGGGCTGTTATCTAAATAATCCTGATCTTTGTTTTACAGTTGATAAAACTTCTAGGGCTACATAGCTAATTACCAAATAAGACTTACAAACTGTTGAATGAGTGGAATCAAAAAAAAAGGCTCTGTTGAGAGAGGATTTTAGAGCTTCTGATATCTGAGTCATCTTCATTAGTTTTTAAAAGCACTCTTCCTAGTTCTTATTTCTTAGCTAGATGAGGTGAATAGTTCCTTAACTATACAACAGCCTGAGAAGTGCTGTCATTGTGATGCTTGTATGTGTGTGCAAAGGAAGATGTGAAGAGGATTTGAAGAGCAAGATCTGATCTCCTTAAATTTGTGTCACGTGAATTTGCTGATTGTTGTATGGTGGCTACAACCATGCCTCTTATATGATGTAAACGTAATTCGCTTGCTTTCACAGTGCTCATGACAGACACAGTTCTGACGCTTAATTAGAAACCTTGCTAGTAATCACAGTAAATAACTCATTATTTTTCATATTTTAAGAAATAGTAAGTTTGGATTTTGAGGTAAGTTTGAAACAAACTATGTAAAAAGACAATTTGAACCAGAGCATGTAGTTACTGGTTTCTGCGTTATTTGATCAGTGACAGAATGTACCTTGTTTTTCACTGTCTAGTAAACAGAGCAAACTCTAGAGAGCAAACTCTAAAGCATGAACGAAATTATTTCTTGTATATAGTTTCTCCATTTTAAAGTGATTTAAATAGAGTGACTGAATTTCAGTATTTGCAGAGGATTATTTGTAAATGGAATTATGTATTTGTTTTTGACAGGATGATGACTCCTTTAACTTGCATAACAGCAACAGTCCTCATCATGAGAGCGATATAAACCGAAACTTTGAAAATGAAATTCCACAAGAGAATGGAAATGATTCGATTACATCTCAACAGATTATTCGATCTTCAGCTTTCCCTCAGGCAGATGTTCTTTCAAGCTCACTTGAGGCAGAACACAGGTATGTACTCTTACATAAAAAATGCTCCTAAATGATAAGTGAGCTTGTCTTAAATTCTTATTCTTAGTCTCAGAAAATCCATCCAAAAACTGAAAAACAATGCACATAATTCCTGTCATTTAATGTACCATAAATTATCAGGTTAATGTCTTATTTAACACATTTTTTCCTTGTTATTGAAACAAAAATGAATACTTTTGTATAGCTCGCTTTAGTGAACTCTATCAAAAGTATTACAATACAATGAAGAAGAAGTAAATTCAGGAAAAAGTACGGAATGCTTCTGGTTTCTCCCTAAAGCAACTATAATAGCTACTGATAGAGAGTGATGGTGCTGAGAATTCGCAGATGTAAAAGCCTCAGAGGTGAACTTGTTCAGGAGTCTATTTTAATTCCTACTGCTCCTAATAACTAAACAAATGCAACATCCTTTCTAGTGATGAGTCCTGTGTACACACAAGACTTGAGAACTCTTCCTTTTGTAGTACCTATGAGGGGAACTCATGACCTCTTTTTTCTTGCAAGTCTGAAAAGTGAACTGCACCCTGCTCTGTTCTATTTTCCTTATTTTCCCCCACTGGCAAAAAATTCTTCACCGTTAAAAGTTATTAGCAACAATATTAGATTAGACAATAGGAGTCAAATCTAACTGGTCACTTGAAATGGTGTCCCTCATCTTTCTGGGCAAGCTTCTTTTCTTTTGGTCTCTCTTTGGAGACCTGGAACATTTCTGTATTGTACCAGTCCTTCAGCTGTAACCTCTGAATGTGTGTAAACATGTGGTGAGCCTGTTTCTGTTGACTCTAATGTGAGGTCACCAGCTTAATTTTTGGATGGCTTTGCACACCTAATAAACATATTGGCACACCCTGTGAAAGCATGTCTGTGGCTCCTCTTCTGCTGGAGGAGTTGTGGAAGGCAGTGTCCGTGTGCTTACCCATTGGTATCAACTCCAGCTAATTTTGCATCTATTTTTCTAATGTGGTTGACGTTCTTTTAAACACTTCTAGAAGTCTAGCCTAGGATGATATAATTTAAAATTTACTTAGCTATCTAAACTTTATTTACATTAAGAGAAGCCGTATAGTTCTTTACTACGTTGTGTGCAATAGTATCAACATTGTAGCTTCTTTGCAATAAAACTTTAGTAGTCAGGTTACTATTTCTGAAAAATATAACTACCACTGAACTGAATCTGGCCATGCCTAACACAAAGAGTCTTTTGTATGTATATATAAAATTCACATTTTTGTATTAAAAAAAACAAAACTGTGCGTTATTTATCTAGCTTTCTGTTGATAACACTGTTCACTTTCTGTAAACCTTTCTTTAACTCCTCTTTTACAAGATGTGTAGTGCTGTTCTCCTTCCCTCCAAGTGTAGGCTTTTATTTTGTCTTTTAACAGCTGTCAGTTCTGTCACAGGTTACCTGCAGGTCTGCCCAGTGTATACCTATTGGATTTTGTTCTGTGGTGGGTTGTACTGAAGGACTTTTCTTGTTGGTGTCTGGCTAAATGAAGTATCAAATGGGACATCAATTTTCAGTTCATCTGACTTCTGTTTTAAAATTTTCAGTGTTCTTCAGCACTTGGCTTCCTATATTGGTTCTGATGTGTATTTTAGAAATCTCTTGGCATCGGAGCAATCTGTCCATTTCTCCTTTCTTCATCCCAGAACTCCTAATTTCTTTATGCTGAAATACCCTTCACCTTCCCTTAAGGTGATTCTCAAGCAATCAGTCAAGAAATCTTTCCTGGCAGCAGCCATTTGATTGAAACAGGATATGAAAATCCATCGTCATAGCTGCTTATGCTACCAACAGCTGTATCTTGGAATTCTCACAATTTAAAAAAATCTACCTCTTGACGCAAGAACTTTTTGCAGCCTTACCTTTAGAGGATTGGTAGAGAGGAGAGACTGTATTTTGTATTTCAAGCCTAGTGGCAGGAAATGTTGTACTTGGAACATGCAAGTAATGATGTGGATATATGCTGGAAAATAGGAATATGTTCTGTTAAGCTATTAACCATTTAAACTTTGCAATTTTGAAATCAAATCTGTGGAGGTAAAACAAGGTCAGCAGCCTCTGTTCTTTGAAAACTTGAAAACGTGTGTAAGAGCTCTTTATTTAAAGAGTAATAATTATGGACTGCTTAAATTACTTATATGTCTACCTAAGCAAAGCTTGAAGAGTGCATGAAGCAAATTCCTTAACGTTGTTCTTTTTCGTTTAAAGGTTGTTAAAGGAGATGGGCTGGCAGGAAGACAGTGAAAATGATGAAACATGTGCTCCACTAACAGAGGATGAGATGAGGGAATTCAAAGTCATTAGTGAACAGGTGATGCTAAGCTAATGTTCTGTTATGAACTTCTACATGAATGTCCTTAATTCCTGTCTTGTGACGGGGGAACCGCCAGTAAGTTTGATGATAATCTACCACTTGACCAAGATTGATGTTATGGCTTTTTTTTTTTTTTTTTCAGTACCAATTGTTTCCTTTCTCTTCCCTCCTCATCTTTCCAACTGCATCAGGTAGACAGAGAATGAGATGCCCAACTTTCCATCTTGGGCCCTTTCAGCTTTTCATGTACAGCTTCTTTAGTAGTCAAGTTTGCAGCAGCCTAGAAAAAAGGGGAGTTATATCACAAGAGAAACCACAAGGAGTGGTCACTGAGGCAAGGAATCTGAGGAAGCAGAAGAGAATAATCCTCTTGTTCGCTGCAGGAGCCTAACTTAGCACAGTTGGATCCAGGTAGCTGATCCAGAAGTTAAGGCACCCAGGTGTATATACTTTGTGTACCTATGTATAAGTGGTAGTACTGTGGAGTTACTGTAGCTCATAGGTGAAGATACAGAAAATACTGAACCTTAGTTGTTGCATTTAGCTGTTTATCTCTCTAAATCCTTTTTTTTTTCTTCTTCTTCTTTCAGTTGCAAAAAAATGGCCTTCGGAAAAATGGCATCTTGAAAAACGGCCTCATCTGTGACTTTAAATTTAGCCCCTGGAAAAACAGCACTTTCAAACCTGCTTTGGAAATTGAGGATTCTGAGACGAGCAGCAGCGATACATCAGATGATGATGACGTTTGAAGATTTCTCTAACATCTGTAGAAGCTCTTTTTGATCTCACAAGTATTTGGGGTTTATTGTCCAAAAAAATCTAATTTATGTAGTAACATACCCCATTAGAGAAAGAATGATGGGACTTCTCTCTGAAGAAAGCAAGAAGTTTTGTGTTGGGTGTGTTGAACATTACTATAATTTCTTTGTAAGCAAATGTTGTAGAATGAGGACTTGGGTTGACCCAGCATTGACTTTCTTCATCACTGCAGCATTTCTGACTAGCAATGTGACAATGTAACAAATCAAACTTTCTCATTTAATAATAAAAACAAAAAGAATTGTGTAATGTCTTGCAAAGCTTCTGTCTTAAAATGTCCAAGTCTATGAGGAAACAAGGACCAGTTGACACATTGTTTTGCTTGCCAACTCATTTCTTTCTTACAATGGAAATCCTCAGATTCACTTTGTACACAGCAAGGGCAATGTAGCATGTTGGCTAAAAGGAGCAAAGTGCACTAAAACTCTTTTCCTTAATTGAGCTGTTGTACTGTTCTACTTTTTCCACACGTAATAATTGCTCTTTAGCTGTTTGTAGTGTGGTCATTGTTATAGCAAAAAAACCCCTCATGTTACAGTTCCAAATTTCAAGAACTTTAATTTGAAAGCTTTATGGGGTTATGGAAGAGCCAGTGTTCTCACGGTGAACATACTTGTGTGGGAAATTAAGCACTTTGATAAACTATTCACATGCAGAAAAATAATTACACTGACTGGATTTGTCCACTACATGGGAAATAAACTGATCTACTGAGTATTGTCTCAGTGCATAGCATCAAAGGTATTGTTTTTTTAAATTAGTAACAATTCTTGTTTGCATTTGGATCAAATGTACTCTGGCAGCAGTTGTTGCATTTCAGAAGGGGTAAAAGTATTTGTTTTCCCCAGATCATGCCTTTATAGCAATGTTGGTATATGCATGCAGTAAGCACTTTTTTTTAGTTACTTTTTATAAAACCTTGTTTTTCTTATTGCAGTTTTTGAACTAACCTTGTTTTATGTGGTTTTATCTGGTTTATTTAACTTTAAATATTTTCTACATGGTTGTATGTGGTGCATAGAATTAATTTGTAAGCACAAGTGCTATTGGTGATGATATATACTTTTTTAGCTTATTCCCTCCTTCAGAATATGTTTGAACTACACTATTTTTTTCAATGTAAATTCTGATAAGTATTTATAAAGCTGAGGGTTTTTTTAAGAAAAAGTTTTTTTTTTTTTTTATATGATGGCATGTAAAAGATTTGGGACGAGTGTGAAGTGTGTAGGCTTTTTTAGGCATCGTTTTTGTCTTTTAATATTAAGGCAGCTCTGTTTGGAACAGGCATATAAGTGTTGATGTAGTTAATTTTGGCACCACTTACTGGAATGTTACACTAGCATTTAACTATCCTATCAGTAATGATGTCTTAGGTGCTTGTGTGCCTTGAAGATCTCTTCCCCCTTTCGCCCTTCCCATAGTGTTGGGGTTTTTTTAACTTCATCTTGAATGCAGATTTTTTTTTTTTTTCTGTTTCATCATCATCAGGGCCTTCTGCCTATTTTAGTGATACATAAATGCACTCATTTTGCTACTAACTGGGAACTTTCTTGCCTTGGCATCTCTTGAAGTAGGACATGGACTTCAGTTCAGTGACAAATCACCTCTTTCCATCCTTTGGGAAGATTCTCCAGTTGTAGAAGACTGTATTCTAAGCTTATGGACTTGGGGAACTTGCATATTTTTATAGAGAATATTCTGTTTAGAGAAAATGGAAATAACTGTTCTATTGTTTCTGCATGTAGAGAAGCAGAAAGTCTCCTTGTGCTAGTTCAGAAACTGGTGTCAAGGTCCTGCATAACCCTTAACTAAATAATTATCCACCTACTCTCTTAGTTTGCCCCTCATTGCAGTGAAAAATAGAAGGGATGAAACTTTAATCTTCCCACTAAGTTGTATCCCTAGTATGTAACAGTACAGTTTTTCCATCTTTTGACTTTGTTTGTGCCTTTACCAGAGCAGTTTAATTTTAGCTGATTATCAACCATACTTTTCTGTATTCCCGGTATCATGATCTTTTTCCATTTTTTTTTTTTTTTTTCTGGAAAAATGGCTGCCTTTACACTTAAAAAAAAGAGGAAAGAAAAAAAAGCCTTAAGGCTTAAAAAGGTTTTTCTGTAGTGAGCTAAATGTCTAGTGGATATAGTTAGTGCTTGATCTGGAGAGCTCAACTTTAATGAACGTGGTCACTGAGTGCTGCATACGGACTTGGCAGTGATGGATGATTTGCAGTAGTCGCTGCAGTTTTTCTTCTCTATCCAGCCTTTGATGTGTGTGCTCTATCCTCTTGGCTACCCTTCCCATCCTGCTTTTAAGGGGAAGAATCTTACAATCGGTCACCAATCTCTTTTATCAGGTGGTGATGAGGGATATGCCCTGTGGCCTCAGTGGTAGCAAAGGTGCTCTTACAGTAGTGGGGCTGTGGCTCCTCTGTCTCATCTAGAGTGAGATCTTTCCCATCAGAGTGTGTAAGGCAGTTTTTTTACTCTTTCAGCAAGACAAGCTACAAACAATGTTGATTACAGTATAGTCCATTGATGCTTATTGGACCCTACTATGAAATATTACCAAGTATGGAGGAAGCTGAATTGTGTTTAAAGAATTGCATCTGGAAAAAAAAATCCATCTCTACTACTTTACTTCATTACTTAGTTTTGTGCCTTCTACTGTCTGTAAGCAGAGAGTACTGCTCTGATAGTAAACTCAGTGTTGCCAGCACCTGCTTACATTGCTCTGTTTTGTGCAGAGTCGATACTCCCATGGAGATGGGGAGGCAATTGCATAGCAAGATCTTAGAAGGTTTACAGTGGCATGAGCTGCCTTGGTTCCTGTAATTCCTGAGAGCATGTTTGCTCTTTAAGCTTGATTATGTTTATAACTTCCTTGGATAGCCTCTTGGTGTGTTGGCTATTTGTTCCCCTGGCAAATGTATGATCCCTGTAGAGGAATGGCAATTGCTTCCATATTTGCAGAGCAAAGGCTAGTTTAGTCCTGTCTTGATCAAGGATCCTGCTTTGCATATGGGGCAGTACTTTTCAGCAAGTGCCGTGGTGGCTGATGCCTGGGTACGTATCTCTATGTCAGCATGATGGAACTCAGGGCTGTATGAGTGAAAGAGCTCATGTGGGAGATTCCAGGTTCAGGAGGTAATGGACAGCGCACTGAAGAAATTCACCTTCAGAAGTAAAGAAATGCAAACTGCTTCCAGTCTTGAAGGCAAGCTTAGCGGGTTCAAATGTGTCCTATCCTGTCTTAAATATCTCTTCTCATTGATCTCCAGTTTTATTTATGCCTTTACCAAATACTGGAGTATCTTCTGGAGCCAAAGCATTACGTGGTAGAGGATAGTCTTGGAGTGGCCGTTTGTGTGAAGGGTTCTGTTGTTCCACTACAGCTATATAGTGCTGCTTTGGAGTCACCCCGTGAAGATAGGTGTAGCCATTAAAAGAAAAGGTTCCTAGTAATAGGCTTCTTGGAGATGTGCTGTCGACACGTGCACTTATTTCCTATGCTCCTCTTCAGTGTCTCTAGCTAAGCAGCCACTTAAGATCCTGCATTTCTAGGAACAACTGGACATGTGTAAATGTGGTCTAGCCTTATGTATGGATAAAAATTACCAAGTTTTGAGTGGTCTGGCTTGCATGTGCACACGTACACAAGGGAACAGTGCAGAATGCTTTTAGAAAATAAGTTGTTATTACTCTTTCTGCTTATATAGCTCTTGGTATCTTTGGTGACACTTCTCGTGAGCATTACAGAATCATAGAATCCTTAGGGTTGGAAGGGACCTTGTGAGACACCCCCCACCCCGCTCCAGTAAGGACGCCTAGAGCACGTGGCTGTTTCAGAAAGAGGTTAGAGTATGAGGTAAAGCACACAGATATTTTACATCAGCAGATATTTTACAACTGCACAAATAGAAACCATTCACTTGAAAGTACGTCTTCCGCAGTATACTTTTAACCTAACAAATGCCCAAACTGCAAAATGCAAAACTACTGCCCCCCTCCTAAGCACCTGTGATACTGTTGTACTGAGACCTTAGCCAAGATAAGCCACCTAGATAAAGTCTGCTCTGAATTACTTCTTATGGTTTGTTTTTTTATTTTGTCCATTTGTGAAGTAGTCGTTGTACAGAATCATTTGACTAGGTGAGGTTGATGAATTACTACATTCTGAAAACGTGGGACTGTCTCCATGTTCCATGTTTAGCTATAAATAGAAGAATTTAATTGAAGCCTGCAGATGTTGAATTTAGTAGATGTTTCTGAAGAAAAAATCTGCCAAATTTATGACTTTGGAGAAAGTAGATAACTTTATGGGCTAATCACAAAATGTAAAAGGTATTTTGTTCCAGTTAAGGTCTCAGTACAGCAGTACCACAGGTGCTTAGGAGGAGGCAGTAGTTTTGCATTTTGCACAGGTTGGGCATTTTTTAGGTAAAAGCACACTGCGGAGTGAGGAAGACGTGCTTTCAAGTGAGTGGCCTGCGTTTGTGCGCTTAAAGACTGACCGTAAATGCACGGCTGCGAGGGCCGGGAGACCGCACAGGCTGGGGTTACCTCGCCTTCACTCAAGTTCTCCATTTCTTACCTTGCAAGCGCTTGGTCTTTGCTGTGTTCCTTGGTGCTTGACAAGAGAGGAGAGAGGCGCAGAGCAGAGAGGAGCAAAGGGCCATAGCGCTCTGAGGAGGTGGGGCAGCAGCTTGAGCACGCAGCATGGCTTGGCCCTGCATTGGCCAAGGCTGGGCAACTACTGAGTGGGTTAGTCTCCATTTTCCTAGAGCAAATACGTATTTTTGCTTGGCTTCTATTTGACACTCTAAAGGTTTATCTTCTCACATTTGTATTTTAGGCAGAATACTTTGTGGTGCAGAAACAATGAGATGATAGGACAAGAACAGGCCCAGGAGCTACCTTATTGGGACTCAGCAGAGCATAGATCAAGATGGCTCTTCCCCTGGAAGCAGCGTGAAAGTGCAGGAACTCGAGTGGGAGCTGCATAAGGAGCACATGTGGTGAGGTAAGGCTGGAGAAGGAACCACTCTAACAATGGAAAAAAACTTTTGAAGAAATAATGAGAACAATCATAGAATACTTAAGGTTGGAAGGGACCTCTAGAGGTCATCTAGTCCAACCCCCCTGCACACGCAGGGTCCCCTAGAGCATGTGGCACAGGGTGATGTCCAGGCGGGTTTGGAAGATCTCCAGAGAAGGAGACTCCACCACCTCTCTGGGCAGCCTGTTCCAGGGCTCTGTCACCCTCACTGTTAAGAAATTCTTTCTCAAGTTCCTGTGGAACTTTTGGTGCCTCAATTTGTGGGCGTTTCCCCTAGTTCTATCACTGGCCACCACTGAGAAGAGGCCAGCCCCCTCCTCCTCACTCCCTTTCTTGAGATATTTATATACATTGATCAGGTCCCCTCTCAGTCTTCTCTTCTGCAGGCTGAAGAGGCCCAGCTCTCTCAGCCTTTCCTCATAGGGCAGATGTTCCAGGCCCTTAATTATCTTTGTAGCCCTTTATCTACAAGATAAAGAGGAGTGTAAAGAGAGGCAGCTCATGGAGCTGGGCAGCAAAGGAGCTCAGTGCTAATGTTCTTGGGGAAGCAGCTGAGGAGAAGGAAAGCAGGAGGATGGCTCAGGTGCAGCTGAGGTGGGGTTAGCTCAATAGCCTAGTGTGGCTGTTGCTGATTAGCCAATTAGCCTGTTAGCTTTCAGGTGGGATTAAGTAGTCTGATGGCTGGTGAGGGCAGCAAGGACCTTGTAGGCTGCCTGGGCAAGGGAGCTGTGGGGAGAAGTTCCAGTCTCAGCCCTGGAAGTTTGGAGGAGTAGTGGGGAGTTGCCTATGGAAAGCGGTTGCTTTTGGAGAAAGAATTGCTGTAAGTTAGCTGTGTGAGGTGAGTGAAGACCTGCAAGCCTGGTCCTGGTGCTGTGTTGTTTGCAGACTGGTAAGTACAAGAATGCAGCTGTTGTCTGATTGTTTTAATGTTGTCTATGCCTGCAAAGAGCAAGTGCACAAGTGGGTGTGTGAAACGGTGCTGGTAGAGCTCTCGGTTTCTTCCTGAGCTATGAGCTCCTGGGCCGTGTCTGAAGGAATTGTGCAGATGGTACAGTAGCATGTCTCCAGAGGAGACCGATTCTGGTTCAGTGCTAATTGTTTGGGGAGGAGAAAAAAAAAAAAAGATAAAGTTCAAAGATTCTCTATGTGGTGGGAGCTTTAGCTATGTGAGGTAGCTCTGCTGGGGTTTGCCAATCTCAGCAAAAGAGAAAGCTTTGTAATGACTTCTGAAACAACTATAATCTTGGCAGAACTGTGGGGTAACAAAGCTCCAATACTTCAATTGGGTAACTGGGCATTTGGAGAAAGGAGCTGGTGTGGAGGGGTGGGCTTGCCTTGCAGACTGCAGCACTGCTGCGTGGTAAGGGCAAGAGTGGCTCAGCAAACAACGTCTGATGCTTGCTCATGTTGTTTGTTCCCAGGCAATACGCTGACTGCTGCTGTCTGCACACATTAACACACAGATATGTAATGGTTATGCTCAAGGTTGGCTTCCTCTGGTGTGGGAGGCAGTGGCTTAGCTTGGAGTGCACGTAGGAGTCGGTGTTCAACTGTGGAGGCATCTGGTTGTCCTCTTTGGTCTTGAGGAAGTTCTTGTTCCAAAGGACTTTGTAATTTCGATCCCCTCAAATCTTTTCTGTGTTGTATGCCTTGATGGTATTATCTCCTGCCATAATCTTCTTCTGATCATGTCATGCAAGAAAGCCTGACCACCTGGGGATACACTGACGGTTTTGTCCTTGGCTTAGCTAGACTGAAGTCAATCCTGGGCCATGGGCTGTGTTTGTATCTTTACCCTACCAGCTATATGGGCAAGGCCTTTGGGTTTTTTTTTTTTTTTTTTTTTTTAGCTGGTCTCACAAGGATGCATTCTGTGTGTATATGAGAAGTGATGTGAGTCCAGGGCCAGGGCTTTAGAGTGTTCCTTCCCTGGAGTATTTAAGGAATAATAAGTCTCAAGTGTAGTAAAGTCCCGAAAGGATTATAAGAGACCAGGTAGGAGCTGTAGTTGGTCATTTCTGGGTACATAATCACCAGGAGGAAAAATCTGCTCTGTATTGCACAGCCTGTTCCCCCAGGGCAAACTGCATGAAATGTTTCAGCACTACAGGCAGAGAAGTGAATGTCTGTAAGCAGTGCAGAAAGGGTTATGTTTAGCTGAGAGAAGAAACTTCCCAATCAATGCTCTACTTTGTGTTTTCTTGCTTCTAAGTAGTTGACTTTCACATTTCGCTTCGTAATCACTAATATAGTCTGTGTCAGTCTTCTGGAATATTTAGGTTCTAGATGTTGTAGATCTACACTCGGTAACAACTCTTAAGGTATAATCTATTCCATCCATTTAGGGCATGTTCTTTAAGACTGTTATCACCAAGCTAATTCTCAGGTCAGCAGCATCTCTTTGGCTGTAGCACAGCACTGCTCTGCCTCTCTGAGTGATGTCCATCCTGGGTTGTCTCTGGCTCCTTCCTTTCATTTTCTTCCTCCATTACTTTAAGCATGGGTTGCTTGTCCTGCTTTCAAGCCTTTTGTAATGTAGATGCCCCTCACCTGTGTATCACTTCTCATTTGTGTTAGAGGGTAGCACATGCCTTTGTCCAGGAATTCCACGTTTTGTCAATCATGTGTACAGCTTTAAAGGGCATTCTTAGTCCTTGTTTTGTGCTGACTCTGGAGGTGAGTGAGACTACTTTTATTGTTTTATCTCCTTCCCAGAAATTGTCTGGCAAAACTCCCTCAAATCTTCCAGAATGAAATAGAACAGCGTGGAGCCTTGATAAGCCAGATCCCTCTGGTCTCTGATGGGCTCTCAGGCTGTGGTGCGTGTTTACGTCCCTGCTCTTCCACTTGCTTCCCGCAAGCAATGTTTCCCTGTCTCTGTACCTTGTGTATATTAAGGTTTTGGCTCCAGATGTAGAGCTTCTAACTGATAAAGTAATAAGAATAACGCATCTGAGACTGATAGGAGCAACATTGCAAGAGCTGAAATCTCTTCTTGAAGCTTTCAGAATAAGAGGATGTCTCATATCATGCTCTCCAGTGCCACTGTGTGCAGGCAATACCATTCAACTGACAGGCATCACGGTGTAGAGACCTAGACCATACTGTTGCTTTTTAAACAGGAGGACTGTTTTCTAGATGCCAGTGTGTAGCGTGTGCTCTAGGAACCAGGAGAGGGTGCTGGTGATCTTTGCCTGGCTCCGATCTCCGCTGATAAATACTTGTCATTGCTTTGGTTAAGGCTTTTGTGTTTATTTTTTAATTACATTTTAAATTAGTATAAATATTTAAAATTTTGTGGTACTTCGGTGTGCCGATCCCTAAATGCAGAGTAAATTATGCTGTTTATGGAACTGCTCAACTACAGTAAAATTTATGACTCTTGTCTTAAAACTGCTTGGTGTAGGTTGGAGTTGGCTGGAGGTGCTCTTGAGCCTGCAAATCTAGGTCTGTTGTAAACAGTCAGGAGGGAAAGACAGCTCTGGGTTGACATCAGTTACGCACACAGTGTGCATAAATGAACGCCTGTTTAAAGAAAAACTGGGAGCAAAACTCAGTTTTATTCTCTGTTCTGCTGCGATTCTCCCTGTGGGTGAATCTCATGCTTGGAAGATTTTCAGTTGTGTTCATGTGCTGCAGTGTTATTGCCTCAGACCTATAACTGGATCAGAATTTGGCCACTTCTCAGGGAGACCCCTGTCCCTTCTGAAGTTCCCAGCATGACAAGTATTTGTTTAGTTTAAAAAATAAAAATAATATGGGCTACCGAACAAGGTTTCTTCAAACTGTGTAGCATAAAAAGCTGACACTAGAGGACAGCAAAGAAATAGCTGGAACGTGTTCTCACCTCAGGAGTCAGAGTCATCTTCTCATCTGAGAAGAGATGGCTTTTAAAAGTAGACTTACACTTGCTGCCTGCTTAAAGGAGTTTTCTTTTCCACTGTGTTTGAGCTGCTGTTCTCTCCAAGTGCTCTCCTGCTCTCAGACTAAGCTGTGTCTGCTGGAAATGGGCTTCCAGCAGGGTAGCAGATTCCCAGCTTTTGGGCAAAATCCTCATGCCTGGGTGTCTAGCACCTTTAGGCACCTTTATTTAGATGAACAAATGCCTTATTTGTAAGGCATGGAAAGCAACCCACTTTTGCTATAAAGCAGTAGTTACAACAGTCACCATTGTCAAAAACAAGACTTAATGTTTTATTTTTAGTCTTTTAAACAAAAGCAGCTTTAGCTCTGCAAACTTAAAGGAGATAGGTAATAAGATGTGTTAAAACACCCGTGTCTGGTATGTCTTGACCATATTCTGCTGCTTGAGCTGGGAGAGGAAGAGAGCATTTCCCTCACTAGTTCTGACCTTGAGCTACCGAAGCAGGAGTGGCTGCAGCTGCCTGTGTCCTGCACTGAGTGTTCCAGGATCCTAGGACACGCGTTCACTGTCGAGTTCACCCTCTTGCTGTTTGAGATGGAACTGTGATGGGCTAGGAAGCTTCTTAAAGTTTCGTCTAACTGAAAATCAAAGGCTATATGTGTAAAGGTTGCTCCACACTTCTACCAAACAGCGGTCTTTTATGTTGAGGCCCTTGGGATTTGTGGAGGCTGCAGCTGAAGTAGGAGAGGCTGGACTCTGTCCTGGGGTCGTTCCAAGTGAAATAAAGATGCCTGCTCCTGGCTCCAGCTCCTTGGAAAACAGCAGGAGATGCCCATCCAACAGGGTGGAAATAAATCTTTTCCTGCTACCACAGTGGTGTATTCCAGTGTCTGTCCTCTAATGAACTTGAGCTATAGGTAATGTGCAAGAAGTCTTGCTTACATTCCACTTAGGACCTAGTGTGTTTTTTTTTTTTTTTTTTTTTTGCTCCTTAAAACAGCAAAAAAGCCCCAAACAAACACACTTGCAAATAGTCATTTGAAAAGAAGCTTTCTGCCTTCATCTTTCTCTACTTCAACTGCTGTTCCTCCACTTAAGACACTTGGACATCTTTGTTCTCCCTATGCTGCAGCAGCCATGTTGGGTAGTGCTTCAAATCCAGGGCTTTCTCCTGATGATGCCAGAGGCGAAGCAGATTACATCTCTCACATATTGACAGTTGCAGTATTGCTCAAGGGGGAAAATGCTTGATTATAGTCCCAGGCTGCATGCTGCTGGATAGAGCTGGTGTGTGACAGTGTTTGAGATGCAAATGTGCTGTAGAAGAGCAGGTGGAAGAGAAAGTCTGCAAGTACCGGGATATAGTTGTTGTTAGTTTATTTCTGGGAGCAAAACTCCCATCTCAACCTTTGCCACGTTCAAGTGCTTTTTGGGCTTTGAAAGGGAGGTGGTGACTCATGGCTACAGGGCCCAATGTTCTCTCTTGCTAGGAGAGATTTCTCTCTCTTATTATAGGATACACTATGTCTGTAGCCTTGAAGTAAGTTTAAGGAGAGTTTTGAGGTGCAAACTGTACCTTTATTCCTTATGTGTTGAACACCCAGTCGTGGTGTGTTCTTAACCTTTCTGCAACCTTCTGTTGGAGCAAAACATTTGTTTTTTTAAATAATGTATCATGAGATTACTGACTTAATTCTTGCTCTGCAGAAAACTTTGAAAGCAGTATGTGTGTGCTGTGTGTGTATATGGCTTTTTAAAGCTATATAAAGTCTGTAAGAAGTGATCCTTTTATTATTTTTAGAAGCACCCCATTCTCTGCAGTGTATATATCCTTTGTCTGGCTTTACTGTTAACAGACACATTGCTCAGACTTGTTTAATTGCTGTGGGCACTAAGGCCTAAATATCCAAATATTTGTAGGTGCCAAACCCCTGCTGACTTCATTTAGATGCTTCAGATGAACTACATGCGACTCTACCCATACTACCTCATATAAACAGAGAATGCCCTTCTCCTCCCTCCAGGCTGGGGTTACTTCAGGAGAGTCACAACAAGTTAGGGCTGTATATGTTTGCTCCTGATTAGAACTTGTCTTGGTGAGGCAAAACATAAACTCTCCGCTGAGCTCGGGGTGCTCGCGGGTTGCTGCGTGTGTGTAGTGCGTACGGATGAGGATGGTCACCAGGCAAAGCAGATGGAGTTGGTGCTGTGTGTCCCACTCCCAGGCTGCCGCATGGCACTCGTGCCAATGTAATGACCGTGCGTCTTTCTAAAAGCATCTCATCAGAGGCTGCTTCTCCAGTGGACGCTGCCATTTTTCGGTATGTTAAATCATGGAATAGCTTTGAAAAACATCTTTTTTTAAAAATAAAATTTAAAATGAAGGTTTCCCTCTACTGTGTTCTGCCTATGCATGAAAAGCACGGTAGGGAGTTAAGCTGTCCCTGGAAGTTACTTTTCCTAAATACACATGCTGAATGTATGTCAAATGGTTCCATGTCTCAGGATTTTTTTTAAAAAAAAGATTTTTTTCCCCTAGAAACTTTTTTTTTAACATTTGAGCAGTGACTTGACTGACTACACAAGGAAGTCAGTCAGTCTTTCTGAAGGTTACTTACCATGTGTCTGAAAAACACAGTGTGCAATCGAGAAACAGAACACTGCTCTTGCCCAGTATTTGTATGCAGATTAATACGTGCTGGAGTTAAAGTGAACGTTTAGTTTAACTCATATTTGTTTGGTTTTTATAGATGTTAGAGTGCTTTGGTTTGCATTGGTCCTATTGTTTTAACAAACAGCAGCTCTTAGCTTTTATGTATCAGAACTTTCCCTAAGAGAATGCAAATGCATTTTTTAATATTTTACCTTTTATTTACATTGTTTATTTTTTCCTAAGCATCTTATAAATCAGGAGTTAGGCCAAGTTGTTTAACCTGGGTCGCTATAACTGATATACCTCTGTGTGTTATTTTGTTCCACGTTTGACTGAGCAAGATTCCAAGATTTATTTTGTTCTATGCTTAATTGAGCAATGAAAATAAGTCACCTCTCTTGTATCGATTTTGAACTTTTCCATGTTTCTATTGATTTGAGCAGCTTTCACTCTTGCTTCCAGGTCTGTGCAGTATTTCTACAGTCGGGTTATGCAGACTGCACAGTTCCCATGTACCAGAACCATCGTTGATTTACAGCCAAGCAGAGACCACCATTTGATTAAAACACTTTTCTCTCCTACTTCTCTAGAAAATATTTCTGCTCCTATTGTGCCATACTATTACTTATATACAAATCTAAGATTTCCTTGGACCTACTACTTGGACTACTAGCTGACAGCGTTTCTTCAGGTATGCTTAGTTGTGTGTTACGCTTGTTTTAAAACCAAGTGTATTCTGGTTCCACATCCATCAGTGAGAGCCCTGGGTGGCGAAGGTCGCAGTAGAATTCTTCTGAATTTTGTACCATATTGATCTTGATTTATGCAGTTGTCTTCAGTGTGAATGGACAAGACCAAGAGCCTGAGATTTAAGGAAACTGTTGTCCGAGCTATCATGATGGGGGAAGTGGCTGTGGAGTTGCACTAGGTCTGATCCTGCTGGGCTGTAACGACTGGACTGGGGAGCACCTCAAATTCATTGCTCTCCTTTTGCCTCCAGGAGCTGATTTGAACCACAGGGTTGCCTTTGGCCCTAACAGTGCGTGAAATTCCCCAAGGAACTGGCTGCTTTTCTTTGCACTGTTTGGTGCCTGCTGATTGCTAAACAGCTATTGGTAGTAGAGCCATGTGTGTTCCCTACTACCTGTCTTTGGTTTTTATTACCAGTACAGAAGCACATGGAACAGAGAAGGGAAAGCAAGTGAAAAGTAGATGAAGAGGAAGGCAATGGAACAGGCTTCTCTTTGTGAAAGGTATGTAGGAAAAGTTTAAAAGGCCAAAATATCTGGCATTTGTCCACATCAGTGGTGGTCTTTTTCTTTTTGCAGATAAAAACTGTTCTAACAATAGAGCATTCTTAGATAGCTAGGAGGAGGGTGAAAATTAATCCCCATGGAGGGGGAGAGGGAAGAGAAGTTCATTTTGGGCAGACGGATCCAACCCCTGTGCAGCAGAGCGATACCAGCTGCAGAGGTGCCTTGGAGACGATGGGAGAAGGTGAAAGTCTGTGGGAGTTCCTCAGGTTCTTGAATGTTTAGCTGTGAAGGCAATCTTTTTTTGCCAAGATAAACACAACAAGCAAGTGAATATTTCTATGAATAGCAACTTGAGAACAGGTTAAAAAACAGTTAAATCAGCAGTAGATGGAAAGCTGCTGTTGGCGCTGTAAACTTCGTGTTTGGGTGGAGACTTGTGTGTAAAGACACGATGTGAAAGGTTCCTCCATCGAGAGGAGAGGGAGCCCCTGTACCCAAGGCGCACACAGGTGTGTGTTTGGTGCCCGTCTCGCCGGGACTGAGATCTTGAGCAACTAAGGAAGCAGGGAACACAAGGCATTTTGTGTGCAAGACTCGCTGCTTGTGTGGAAGCCCCAGAGCTAACCCAAGATGTGGAGTGTGGTGGACGGCTGGAGGAGGAGCTCAAGCAATTGGAGGGATGGAGATGTTAACAGAGCTCTACTACTCTGCTGGCCAGTGAATGGGCCTTACTGACACCCCTGCACAACTGCCTTTCCCCCCCCCCCCCGTTTATCACTTTCTTACAGAATGCTTCATCAAAATAGTCAGCTTGAAGACAGATCTATTGTCCTTAATAATCAGGCTGTATTTACCTCCAGAGTCACCCGAGGCTGAGGTGCACAGCGCTGGGGATGGAGCCGTTTCTCTCGGCTTCTTCTGCGCTCGCCCCCAGCAGGAATCCATCCTTGCAGTGGCTCTGTGGTCACCTTAGCTGGTGCCAGAGCAGCACTGCTGGGTCAACTGGTATTCCTGTGTGTGTGTTATTCCTGTAATTCCCCTTCCAATGGCCTCTGCTTCCCTTGCGCAGGGCAGTAGTTCTAGCAACTTCCCTCTGGCTTCCTGGTCGGCTGTCCTGGGCTGATTAAGCTGTGTACACTAGCTCATGAAGCTGTAAACGCCGTAGGAAGTGTGTTCACACCATCAGCATATGTCTGGGATGCTTTGTTTTTGTAGTACAAGTAAAATTGTGATTAAGGCTTTCCGCTTATTAATATGTGCTCTTAAAATTGGGTTATTTTCCCACCGTGATCCTTCATATATGTTTGCAGCTGTATATTGCTGCTTCTAGTGTTTCTCTGAAATGGTTGTATTTAATGTAGCAGTGGAAGGGAGCGGGTAATTCAAAGCACGTTCCTTCCCCAGCTGGGTTAATCTTCCCCTCTTCCATCATCACACCTTTTGAAAACCAGTCAGTCTCTTGATCGTGTTGCGTGTTATGACTGCCCTTACAATCTGCATGGAGCTGCATGGAGTTGTTACTTGAGGCTGTGAGAAAAGAGATCTGAGTTTTTTGGAGCTGAGATCTTTGCCTGGAAGACAAATAGGTTGCAGTTCTCTAACAGATACATATTCAACCCTACAAGCACTAGGTAGGGGAGCCGTTGCCCTGTGTACCTTGCTACCAACTTCCTTCCATCGTAATCAACCAGATGCACATGCAAATTAATGAGGTTTTTTTAAGCAAGTCCTTAATCAGGAACTGATGTTCTAATAATTACGCCCCAGTTCCTTGAGGACTTGTGAAGTACTTATTGATTTAAGGACATTTCTGTCTTGAAAGTGTGTATGTGAGGGAAAGTATGTCTCTGGAGAGTGCAGCGTAGCTCCTAATGCTCTCGGAAGCCATGTGTGCTTGATTATAATACAAATTGTGCAACACTGTAAAGTCACCCTCTTTGGGCAGCCGGCAAAGGTTGCTGTTCATGTGTGTCCTAGTGTATGTGAAGGGATAAAGCTCGGGAGGGTAATCAAGCTTTAGGAGCTGCAGACTTCTAAATCAATAGGTTTATTATTTGGGTGCCTGCCTGCAAGTGCCATAAAGTATCTTCCTGTGGACACAGGGGACGAGTGTTTCCTAAGTGTGCAGCGCTCCCTGTGCCTTTGACTTTCACTGGATTGGTATCACAAACTAATACGTGGAAAACATAAAGCTTGAGATTGGATTTCAGGCAAACGCTAAGTGAAAAGAAATCTCAGCTTATCGGAACCTCATGGAGTGCTGCCATTAGCTCCTCCTGTGTCTGGCTTCATGCTGGTTGTAGTACTGTGGTTGAGTAGATGATCCTGCAGCCTTTTATCTTGTAACTCTGCTTGGCATCTGACTGGGATATAAGATAGATGAGGAAGGAATGCAGCACACAAGGGCAACCTTCGGTTTGCTTAAACAAAAGATTCAGTGTATTGCTGCATATATGCCTGCTTTCTATCCTTCCTTGTGCCTTTTCTCAGCTAAATTTTCACGTTAACTGATATATTGAGGAAACAATTGAGTTACTGGTATCGAAAGAAGGACTTCAAAAATGTCTGTCACCCTTCTTTTCCCTGCAGACTTCTTCCCTAAAATTGACAGTGCTCCAGGCAAGGATGTATTTATGCATGTATTTATTATACGCTGTAAAAGTTACGGTTCTTTAGGGGTAGAGTTGAAGGTGAGTGGAGGGAGGGAAGGAAATGGCGATAGTAGTTCACTAATTTCAGACTGTTTTGTGTGACAAGCCAGCTCTAATGGGGCTTGATTTTTTTGATGACTTGTGACTGTCTCGTGAAACATGTGGGAGACCTTGCGTGAACCTGACTGAAAAGGCCCCTGGCTGCCTTCCTGCTAGCAAAAGAACAAAGCAAAACTGAGCTTTAATAAAGTTGAGTAAATAGATTGACTTTCCCCTCCAAGCATTTTGGATTTTCTATAACTTATTTTCCCAGGAAAGAGTGGAGAATACAATTGTTTTATTGTAAGCATTAATCACTTCCCAGCCCCCATAACAAGCAAAATACCTTCCCCCTTATAGCTGTGAGAGCAATATGTAAACAACCTGATTTAATACATAATGTACTGATATCAAAACCTCAAGTTTCTAGTTTTGCACAAAGCTATTGAAGAGCCTGGATGGATGGGATATGAATTGAGAAAACAGATTCCAGAGTAGAAAGGAGAGAAGATGCTTTAGGTGGTTTGCTCACTTGTCTTTATTTTATCCAAACAATGACAGAGCTTCCCCCAGCTATATTTAATATTAAGGCCATTAATGTTCAAGGTGATTTTTATTTTGTGGTTTTTTCACCTTCATCTTTCAAGTCTGGCAATGATGTGTCCTTTTGGGAGCTGTGAGAGATAATGTATCCTCTGCTTCTATCATATCAGAGGGCATGGTTTGCAGAAGGGTTACATTTGCTGTTCTCAAGGACAATTATTGTCTTTTGAAACATGGGGAGTGTTTTCCATACCTTAAATTTAAAAAGCTCCGTCTGCGTCAAACTCTTGATTTCCAGGAAAGACTAAGACTACTCAGCGGGATTATATCAACACTGGAATTTTTAACCTAAACACTATCAAGCTAAATGCAAAAGCCCTAGTAGAAATTGCTGACCTTTTGTATAATTACAGCCCGTGCTCTGCTGAAGAACCATAAATGAATCATTCTGCAGTGAAATGTAAACAGGATGCTGCCCTTCCATTGCATCTTTGTTTACCAACACGTGCTCATTTCAACTGCAATGATATTAAACGAGGTGCCAGCAGCGATCTTCTGTGCTGTGGAAGTGAGTATTGTCCTTCCCACTCCTCCTTTCTCTAAACTCACAAACTAAGGCCTCTGGAGTTTTCAGCCTCTTCTGCTTGACCTGAATGTTCTTTTTTTGAAAGCAGTTAGGATAAAATTTGTGATGGGAGAAGTGTGTGAACTGCATAGTTTAGGGCTCTGTCCAGGCCTCACCTGGAACCACAAACCAACCAAGTCTCACAATAAAATGAGCTGTTTCTTTTCTCTTCCTGGGCATCTTGCCCACATGAAAGAGCAGCAGCCAGAAGCCAAAGTCCAAGAGATTCAAAGAACATGAATAACTATATCGGTCTGGTTCACGTCCATGCAAGCTGGCCGTGTCCTCGCTGTGCTTTCCCATGCTGTTCCTTTCCTGCTTGGTGAGTGTGAACCCATGGAAATTCAGATTTGCGCTTTGTGTTCTGGGATTGTGATAGCAATATGAAGGCACCCAAAAAAAACTGATGGTGAGATGAAGCCAAATGAGTATCATTTGGGCCAAAATGGTTCATGAAGACACTGGACAAATTAATGGAAATAAAATCCTGTTTCTGGTTCAGGAAATCCTGTTGTTACAACATATTGGGAACTGGGGTAATAGCCTGAGGATTTTGGTTCAATTTTTCTTGCACTCATGCTTCTATTACTGGGCTTTCGATGCAGCAAGGTGATAAAAGCTGGATGGACTTAGTCTGAACCATCTTTCTTCTTATGAGTAGTGCTGATGAGGCTTGGATTCATAATAGATTCAATTTCATGACATAACTTTCTGATATTTTTGGACTGTCAAGCTTGTGATCAGTGTTGTGGTTCAAGGACCGTGGGTTTTATGCTCTTGGTCTGTTGACACTCTTTCAAAGCAGAAGGTTTTTAAAAGTTTGTTATGGTAAGGCAGGGTTTGGTCAATAAATAAAAATCATAGCAAATATCGTGGCAGAGATAGAGGAAAAATCAGTGAAGTTTATGGATGGAGATGCTTTGAGGAGCATAGGATAAACGGGTGCAAGTGATGTGCTGATGTTTGTAAGACCTGAATTCAGTTGGAAGTTTGGGTGTCTTTCTCCCCATTATCTCCCTTTTGGACTGTCCTATTACATCTCTCTTTATAAGAGGAGATGATTGAAAGGGCACCGAAATCTGGTTGAGAGTTTTGATCCATAGCAGTCAAAGGGTTCAAAAATTGTTGACTCTTCCCGAATCAAAACAGCTCAGGTCTGTACTGTTTGGTGGGTTTTTTTTTCCCCTCCCCCATCACAGCTGCACAGTCTGAGACTTGATACTTTATCCGTGGGAGATGCAGAGAGACTTTCAGGCCATTGAACAGAGCAAACCTGTCCAGTTCTCTGCTCACTTAAGGCCCCTGGTGCGATAGACCCTCTGCAATAGGTCTGGCATTTGTCTGAGCTCTAATACTCTTTCACCATTTGGCTCTGGGCGTCAGCACCGGCTGGAGGCACCTGGGTCTGTCCTGCTGTGCTCTGAGCAAACTCTTTCAAACGGGTTCTAAGCTGTAAAAGTCAGTCTGTCCTTACAGTGGATTTGCTAAGAGATGCTTCCTTCCTCAGCCCCTTTGTTGTGTGACCTGGGAACAACTCCCTTATGGAGGCTCTTTGGGCTAATGTTGAAAAAATATTCCGTGCGTTGTCCTTTAGGTACTCTCCAGTACCTTTAGTCACATCACTCTTTACTCTGGAGTGAAGAAGGGGATGACACCTCTGAGGGAGTGACAGGGAAGCTCCTGTTAAGACTGACCGGAGGAGACTGCTGGGCAGAATTCCTCTTTTGCTTTATTTCACCCCTTCTCCTTTGCTGTCAAAGAAGCAGTGACAACTGGATAATCCTGGTCACAGGGCTTTAGAATGGTCCAGCTTATTTCTTGATGCTATTTTGTTCCTAGAAAAAAAAAAAAATTGAAGATGAAGATTACTCATAACTCCTATCTCAAGCATAGGTCGGAAAGGGGAGAAGCAACTAGCCACAGAAATCCTGGCCAATTCTGGTTTGAAGCGTAACATCGAATCAGCCCATGCGAACCAGCTACACGTGTCGTTCTTTTACTCCTGACTGATTATGCGAGCGTTTGTTTAGTTATGGATCTTGCTACAGCAGGCATACTGAAAGCCATCTTGTCTCCAAAGCGATCGTGGGCTGGATGTAAACAGATGGATATCCTGGCTGTCGAGTTGCATCTTGTTTAGGAGACAGAGCATGTGAGGGTAGGAGCAGAAAAACAGACCTTTTCTCCATCAGATTGCTACAAACAAGCAAATTTCCACAGGAAACTTCAAGCTCTCTTCTTCATGACCCTTCTTGGGATCAGAGCAGGAAGTTCTATCTATTTATTTTATTATAGGTAGATTTTAAAAGCCATGCTGGGTTCTTTATAAATACACTGAAGCTTTTTTACTATCTTCAGTGCAAGAGGAATTAATCTGGAAAGTTTTCAATTAAATTCAGGCTTTTTCCTACATCAGTCTGCAAAGTTTGCTTGTTAACATGAATACGTATGTGCAGGAAACCCCAGTCAGTGAGGGATGCTCTTGCCATTCACTGTAAAGAAAGTAATGGTTCCAGAAGCTTATGTGGCTTATAACATTCATCTGCAAAGCATGCTTGGAGCATGAAGAGTTAAGGTCAAGTTCCAAATGTCAGTAGAAGAATGATTTTTGAGTCTTGGAATTTGAAATACTGAATATCATGGGACCCTTCTCAAAGATGACCAGCGAGCCCCAAGCTCTACAACAGCTGGAGACTGGGGAGAGTTATGCCTTAAGCAACTTGAAAGATCATTTAACCTCCACTTACCAGTGATCATAGTTCTGTTGCATTTACTTGGGAATTTGTAACTCAACTATTCCCAAAACAAGTACTGTTGTGTAAATCCAGGGCTAGCTTTTGCTGTGGTGTTTCCTTTTGTTTTCACTCCAGGCTTTTTACAGCTAAAATTTGTTTAAACCAAAGTAATTTTGCAATATGTCACCTAAGGTCATATGGGTTTGCCATCTGACACTGATAACTATGCACACTGTGTGCAATGTGTGTGATCTTTCCTTCATTGTTTTTTCCTTCATTATTATTTTGAGATAAAGACATTAGCAATTGCTGTATGCATCTACCTTTGGTAATGGTTGTTGTGAAGCTCTCTATCCAGTTCCCTTGACCAAGTAAGATCCTGGAACTGAGCTGATTCTCCTGACTTGGAAGTGTCTAGTGCTGTGTGATTAAGGATACTCCTGAATCAGCTGGATAAAGCTGTTAGAAAGAAAGCGTTTATTTTTCATCTGTTTGCTGGCCGTATGCTAGCCTAGAAATGAGATACAAATATGAGTGAGGTTTCATGCGAATGCCAGAGCCAACCTGACAGATCATTGCTATTGCAAAAGAGTTTTCCACCCATTGATGTGGTCCTCTGTCCTCTGGTCCCCACTGAAATAACTTGCACGCTGATCAAGGTGAACAAAACTTAGCAAGCATAAAAGCAGTCCAAGTCTGCTCCAAGCATTCCCTTTTCCCCCAGAAAAAAATGTGTCATTTTTCCAAGAAGAAACAACTGTCTCAGCAGGTGATTGAGCATTGTTTGGTTGGCCCATCTTGTAAAACTTCACCTCTGCTGTCAGACAGAACCAGCCTCCTTAAATGCAATTCCCAACAGTGTTTTAAAAAGAAACCAGGTCATGGGTGCAGCGCTGCAGCTGACACTCTGCCATGTGCTCTCAAGGCAGCATGACCCCTAAGTGCAGCAGCTCGTAAATCCCTGGTGTGATCTGAAACCAGCCGATGCAAACCGAAGCGCATGCAGTGCACGCAAACAGCATGCATGGCCAATGGAAATGAAATGGTCTTGGTGTGTATCTTACCACAATGAAGCTTGTGTTTCTTGTTTGTTGTCTGCCATTCCGAGCCAGTAGTTTCAAATCCACACTTTTTAATATTAGGCAGTGAAATAAATATTAAACAAAAAAATAAACTATTTTGATATACTCAGCCTTTCCTCTAAATCGGATTCCTCTGCAGTTTTATGCAGGCATGATTAGGAAAAGTAGGTGATGGGCAAGCAGAGAATACAGGACGGTTTCTTAAGTGAAACAGCTGTGATTGTGAAGGAGAAAGGCCCTATGGTATGGTTTGTAGGGAAGATTAAGCAAAGCATCAGAAGTGAGGCTTCCTAAAAAGAAATTTTGTTTTGTAACAGATTTAATGATAACTGGCAGATTTACTATCCATGCTCATGTCCTATTTTATCCGATCTCTGCTGCACACTGGACACTCAGTGAGGCAGCACACTTATCCAGCTTTAATGCTCACATCTCTCTCTCTCCCTGACATGCAGAAGGGCAGATAGTAGCTAGGAATTCCCACAGGACAGTAAGGAAGTCCTTACTATTCTGCATGTCTTGTTGCAGTTGTAAGGGCTCACAGACAAGGCATGTTTTTAGGCTGCAGCATGGTGTGATCTAACCTTGCTACAGTTGTATATCAAGCCACAGCATAGAAATAAATCGTGTTACAAATCGCCATTCCTTTCTTCCAATCTTCCTGATGTATATACATGTAAAAGCTAATCCTCTTCTGTCTCCTTTTCCCACCTCAGCCTGCTTCTAGATGTCATGAATATATGGTGTTTAAATGCCACTTTATATGAGTTAGGGCATATCCGCAGAACAAAAGAATTTATTTTTCCCCTAAAGGAATTTCTAGGGACTTTCCCATTCATCCTTGGGTGATGATGCTGCATGATTCTGCTGCAAAATTTTCAGACTTTTCTGGATTTCAAGGAAAGTAGGATTAGATGCGTCTTATTTACTGAGTAGGCATACTCTGTATAAGATTCTACATTGCTTCTATGTAAATAGGACCTAAATTGTGTTTTCATGTACTTAAGACACTTTTTAAGCTGCCCCGAATGTGGTTGCTAAGTCAACAACCACTGGTTTTCATTTATCCTCTATGTTCATGTTTTTCTTTAGTCTTAACTATGCTTACACCTTAACATGCCATATGTGAGTACTTAAGTTCATTAATAACCCCTGTGGCAGATGACCCTGACTACGTGACTGTATGCTGGAAATGTTTGTTTTGAGCCTAACTGAAGTTAGATGCTTTCTGAAGTTCAAGTTCTGCTAGACGTTCTGGGATCTTAGAAGTCCTCTCTAGGATTTACTTTCCAGTTGTTGATGCAGTTAATGAAGAAAAGTAGGCCTTCTCCATTCTAGAACTGCTTGGTTCAAATGTACTTCTATTACTCTTCTAACAACAACAAAAAGGGTTTAAGGATGTGAAACCTCTGTGGTGCTTAGTATTGTTTGAATATTCATACAACTAGGCAGCTCCTTATTTAAGCTAGATAACTCTTTGGGGGTAATAATTATTTTTTTCTCCTTATCTTCCACCCTCAAGGGAACCTTGCAATGAATGTAGCAATAGAAATTTTTGAAGTCCCTTTGTCTCAGCTAGATTGGAGCGTTAGATGTGCTGAAATATGGGCAGCAGATGTGTTGCAGCATCCTCCCAGAGGAGGATGTTTAAGGGCACTTTAGCCTTTGCCAATTTACAGAGCTGCCTTGTAACTCTTGTGCAATGACACTGACTTTTACGGCTCTGTTTGCATTGAGCTGTTGAGCTCTTGTTTGGTACCCGCTGCTCCGTGCTTGTGTTATGGACTCCCAAAGCAAGCCTGCTGCTGGTTTGTAGTGCAACACTAGGATTCACTTCTGTAGGCTCCTAGTCTTTTCTCTCTCAGCTCTCATCTCTGCAGACTGTAAAACTCTCTTGCTCTGGACTCCTGCTGTTCCTGATGGAAGGGGCACGAAGATGAGCTCTGGGTGTCCTGGTATTGCTGTGAACAGGGGCTAGGTAACGTGGTAGGGAATATACAAACTAATTTCAGTACTCTTCATTTGTCTTTTGAAGGAAGCATTACACTAACAAAGCTTCTACTGAGCTATTGGCAACTTCTGAAATACGAAGCCTTCAACTTATTTGGGCTCATTGCTTTAAATAACGCATCTCTGGAGACCATTTCACCAATAACCTCTGCCCACTACACTCATTTGCTTTATAGTGTCACTTGAGGCAAAAAGGAAATCTTTATCTTCTAAATTAATTTATCTCTCTAAAATCCATGAACTAATAACGAGTAGAAGTGCTAACACCACCTGCCACCACTAATAGGTGCTTCATGGATAACTGAGCTTTCTTTCACAGCGTTGTAGTGTCCTCCTCTGCTGTGGAGGAGGGCAGCCAGCCAGACTCTAACCTTCTCTCTTGGGTATGTACCATGCCTTGTCAAAAGGTGGGAAGGAGCGGAAGGGACTAAGGGAATGAGGGAAGAGGCGGGAAAAGGGCAACGTAGTCAGAGGGACAGCAGAAATTCAGGGAAGAGTAGTAAAAGACAAAAATATCCTCTGAGAAGAATCAGGTTTGTGTCACGGAAAGTCTGTCTATGTCTTTAGTGGAAAAAAAAATTAAGACTGCTTATTGCTTTCCACCAGAAGAGTTTACTTTCTTATTACTTAGCTACTTTTTAACTGCATGGACTGAAATTTTGAGTGCCGGAAGTCTGTCTTGAACTGACTTGCGTATGTATGTATTTTTGAAGGGGATCAGTGAAGGGTGTGGAGGGTTTTTGCTGTAACTGCTCAGCTACCTTGGAAAATGTAGACAAGGAACTTTGAATGGAGAGGGACACAAATCAGCTTGGACAGCAAATGCAGAGAGAACATGTTGGCTCTGCCTGGAAAATAAAAAATACTAATGGAAAAGATGTGCTTCAAGAAAGAAAATATTGAGTGCAGTGGACAAAAGGGGTCTTGGGCTAATTTCAACACAGGGTTTGGACTTGCTGGACCTCTCTTTCCATTGGAGTCTTGGATGGAGCTTGGAAGGAGCAGTGCGAATTTGTAAAAAATCCTAAGAAGTAAATGGCAAAATCAGAAAAAAAAAAAAAAATCTGAAAATATCCAAGCAAACCAATTACTAATCCAACAGCAATTTTCAAAAGGTCAGCTTTCTACCTCAAATCAAGCTGAGAAGCAATACTAACACGTCAGACTTTCTTAGGATAGAAAGACATTTGTGTCCCACCTACACTGCAAATGCAACTCTAATTCTGGTGTTTGCCACCTTGCACAGGCTGACTTTTCAGCCTCAATAATATTCTTCTCCCACAGTTTGTGCTTGAGTGTGAGGAAGAAGCATGTCAGTCGTGATGTTTTGAGGGTTGTAGTTCTAGCTGTGCTGAAATGGCTGGGAATTGTTTGCTAATTTTGCTGCAACTGAACTCTTGTGCTCTGTTGCCTGATATGAATTGCCATGCACTTCTCTCAGTGAAAATATGTTTATGTCCTTTATTTGTGGGAGAGAGAACCAAGATGGAAACTTGTAATAAAGGAGAAAAACACGTGTGGAAACCTTTTGTCCAAGGCAGATGGTAGGTGAAGAGACTTGGCACAGACTGCTTGGCTAATGAGCTCCTCCTGGACTGGACAATGGACTCAAATAGCTCCACGCTGCCCCTGCAGTCTGGGCTGAGCAAGTTGGAGACTGCAGTCAAGGAATGCTTATGTTGCTGCTGTTCCTGCACTGTAGTAACTGGTGGCAAAACCAGTTTGGCCTGAGCTGAGACGCATAACCTTGGTGCAGCCCAATGCTCAGCTCTTGTCAGGTGTTTTGATGAAGTGCCTTCCCTGGCTGCCTACCTATTCTCTGTCATTAATATGTTCTAAAGCAATAGTTGGGCTCATGACTTCCTTATAAGCCTATATTTATACTCATTCTCCTGAAAGGATCTAGTTCTGACATATTTGATTAGTGGCAGGATCCCAGAGTAAAGGCTAGCTAGTCTGAAGCATACGTCTGATCTGTAGAGGCAAGTAGTAAATATTTGCTTTAAGGAACTTGCTGAGGTTGATTCTCACTTAGATAATACTTCAGTGTACACACTTTCATCTGATGGGCTATGGCCTCCAAAACCATAAAGCTGTTGGCAGACATGCAGTTCTTAAATCTCTTTGTAAAGGATTGGTTTCTGCTTGACTACAAGGCACTCTTCACTGGGCTTCAAGTTCCACATGTGTTGGGTGGTGTTGTTTTGCTGCCTGTACATAACACACACAAAAATGCTTGCACTTTGCTCTTACATAGTCATTGTGCGCAGCAGCTGTTTAACCTTGTAGAGTAACTCCAAACTGCAAATCAGAATCTGAAAGTAATAAAGCTTCAGCAATAATTCTAAGGCAGGATACAATAAATTTGTGTCTTGCATCTTTCTAATGCTTCCTGGGAAGTCATTTTTAAGGAGGGTGTTTTGTTTGCTTTGTGGCTTTTCTATTAAACTGAGCATATCTAAGCTCAATCTGTTGAGAGGCAATAAACATAAACCATAAACAATCATCTTCTGTGGAGTTGCTTTGGAAAGCAGGATCCCATCTTTAAGGAAATCTGTTGAAATTCATATTTATCCAATCCATCTGCCAGTGCTGGCTTGTCTTGTGGTAGCTTTCACTGGAGAGTGTTGTGAAATTCTTTATTTTTTTATTCCTTTTTTTTTTTTTTTTTTAATACATTTCTTCCTAATTTCCATTTCCCCACAGTAATCTAACAAGAAAGATTCACCAGTCTCCACCACAAGCACTCTGGAACAAGGAGAGGGGATGTAGTTTTTCACTGTGAGATGAGGGGGTTAGTGATGATTCTTGGCTCTGTTTTTGCAGGTGCATATGAATGTAGTTGGTTGTCTGGGCTCTTCGTATTAAATTAAAGAACTATTCATATGAGTAAAATTAAACATATACTTAGAGTTACAGATATACTATTAGATATTTGGAGGTTTGTTTGCTTTTCAAAAACTGATTAAAAATGATGGAAAACTACTTTTAATGTGCCATTAACAAAAAAGTCATTAGAATTGGTAATCTATAAAAAGCATTTAGGTCATAGATAATTTCCAGACTTGAATTAATTCTGTAGCATTTTAATGACTGTGTCCCTTGTGTGCATTCTGGCAGTTCCACTAATTCAATCAGGGCTTTTTGTTTGTTTTTACTGCTGTTTCTGAAAGGCTTCCAGTGCAGTCACAGGTGATGTCAGGATAGGACTCTCCTGATGTGCTCTTTAGGTCATTAAAGTGACAGATGGTAAATATATTTAATTTCCAATAAGGGAATAATAAACATGAGAACAAAACTCTTTCCTACTCAGTAGTCTTCCATTTAACACATACTTTGTCATTCTGTTATGTTAAGGATTTTTTTTTTCTCCAGGATGGCCAAGCGGAAAATTAAAAGATAAAAAGCTCTGATTCCACTGGACTACTAGAGAGGAAGGAAAATGCAGAATACTTCTAGACTGTACGTAATAGGAATTGAATGTGCTGGATGGTAAATCAGAGAAGATACCATTGTGGCACAAGGCATAGATAAGAGCTCAGCTAGAGCACTTTTTCTTACAGACTGGTCAGTCTGCATTGCTTCCTTATCAGCCTACAATGCAGTAGCATGAACAGATATACAGACACTGCTGTTGTGAATGAGTAGTGTTGCTTACATATGTCTTCCCCCCCCCGAAAAGAAATATTAAACTACCCCATTATCTGTACCATATTAATTACCCCTGTTACATACAGAAGTTCCTGTGTGGTGGTGTTTGTTTCATTTTTTAAGTGATAAAGTGAGACTTAGAACTGGCTAAGAATGTCCTGCATTCCAGGCTAGCCTTGCAAGCCACTGACTAGCATTGATGCTAATGTAAGTACTGCATAGGTATAAAACGGTGAGCAGCAGGCTCACGTTCCCTGTGAGCAGGAGTGGCTCTTGGGGAACATTTTGAGTTATGTTGCACCCTAAGAAGAAATAATGATATAATGATTGGAGATCCAGCATGACCACAACCTGTTTTATATGCTGAGCGCTGTTCTTGGACCAGGACCCAGAACTGATGATTTCACTGACTGATAGGACAATAAGGCTTACAGGTGTTTTCCTTTTGTCCTAGAAACTACATCATATAATCTTACTCATAAACCATCATCTTAAAAGTAAATGGATCTTAGATCTTTTACTGCTCCTGATAAAGAGCCTAGTTAGAAATCCTGTTCTGTTAGAGGTCATCAGTTAATTCAGACTGCAGTTTTATTGGTTTCTTTCCTTTCTCCAGTGTGTGTTCTCCTATTGTATTCATGCAGAACAGCACGTTGTCTCAGCCTTCACTCCCTACACTGGACTAAAGAACTGTTTGAGCATAGGATAGGCTTTCTATTGTTAGCTTCATCCTAGAAGACAGTCTCTTCCAGATTTATGCACTCCCAATATTTATACACTTCCACTGAAGAAGTAAAAATGTCAGTGCAAAAGGCCTTAGAAAAGCTTATAGAATCATAGAATGGCTAGGGTTGGAAGGGACCTCTAGAGATCATCTAGTCCAACCCCCTGCACACGCAGGGTCCCCTAGAGCATGTGGCACAGGGTGATGTCCAGGCGGGTTTTGAAGATCTCCAGAGAAGGAGACTCCACCACCTCTGGGCAGCCTGTTCCAGGGCTCTGTCACCCTCACCGTTAAGAAATTCTTCCTCAAGTTCCTGTGGAACTTTTGGTGCCTCAATTTGTGGCCGTTTCCCCTAGTTCTATCACTGGCCACCACTGAGAAGATGCCAGCCCCATCCTCCTCACTCCCTTTCTTGAGATATTTATATACATTAATCAGGTCCCCTCTCAGTCTTCTCTTCTCCAGGCTGAAGAGGCCCAGCTCTCTCAGCCTTTCCTCATAGGGCAGATGTTCCAGACCCCTAATCATCTTCGTAGCCCTGCACTGGACTCTCTCTAGCAGCTCCACATCCCTCCTGCACTGGGGAGCCCAGAACTGCACACAGGACTCGAGGTGCGGCCTCACCAGGGCTGAGTAGAGGGGCAGAATCACCTCCCTCGACCTGCTGGAGATGCTCTGCTTAATGCACCCCAGGATCCCATTGGCCTTCTTGGCCACGAGGGCACACTGCTGCCTCATGGTCAACTTGTCGTCCACCATGACGCCCAGGTCCCTCTCTGCGGGGCTGCTCTCCAGGAGGTCGGTCCCCAGCCTGTAGGCATGTCTAGGGTTATTCCTCCCCAGGTGCAGGACCCTACACTTGCCCTTGTTGAACTTCATGAGGTTACTCGCCGCCCAGCTGTCCAGTCTGTCCAGGTCCCTCTGGATGGCAGCGCAGCCCTCAGGGCTGTCAGCTGTTCCTCCCAGTTTGGTATCATCAGCAAACTTGCTGAGGGAGCACTCCATCCCTTCATCTAGGTCGTTAATGAATAAATTGAACAGGACCGGACCGAGGACTGACCCCTGGGAGACACCACTAACCACAGGCCTCCAGCTGGACTTGGCACTGTTGAAAGCTTCTTGCATTAAAGCTTACAATTATGTCTTCTGTGTGTGATGGAGATGTTTCTAATGCATCTTAGTCTTGCATTTGCCTTTCTGTGCCAACTTCATGCAGGGGTTCATGTATGTAAATGAATGTTGTCTTCAACTGTAGCCAAAATATGCAGTTTGGCACACATGGAGAAAAAGGATACATGTACATGGCCATGAATGGGGGTAGGAAAAGCAGATGTGATACTTTTCCTTAATATTTCTTCTTTTTAGCTATGAAAAGCTCATCAATGTCCTGAGACAAGTGAGGGTTTCTTAATAATTATTAACCACTAGTGAATTTCTCTCCCATGAACTTCTGTGTGTTCCCCTTGAAAAACTTATGATAATTGCAGTATTCCTGACAAAACCTTCTCAGTTAATTCCCTTTATTTTGGGCTTCGCTCCTATCAGTTTCATTTGACATTCTGCATTCTAATTTTTTGGCAGGTGTGGTGAATAATTGATGTCTGTATGCTTTTTCATTGGCCCTCTTGACTTTGTAGACCTCTGTCATACTCACCTGTCTTATCCAGACTGAGGAGACTTAATTTTACATCTTAGTAAATAGTCTTCACCTTTGGGCACTGCTGTTGTCAACTTCTCTGATTTTTTTTCCATTCTATTACCTCATTTTTAAGATGTGAGTAGTGGAAAAACACCCATTCAATTTGCGGATTTATACGGGGGCATAATGACATTTTTCTTGTTCAGTGTTCCTTTTCCAATAATTTCTAATATTCAGTTTGCTCTTCTGACATATACTGAGAACTAAGCTGACATGTTTGACATGTTTATGGAACTACTTATCATAACCTCAAAATCTTGCTCTTTAGTGGTAATGGTCAGCTTGGAATCCATCATCTGACATCTGAAATTAGGATCTTGTTTTTTGTGGGGTTAACTTTGTTTTTATTTGCACTGGTTTTCATCTGTTTATTATTACCACCCAGTCACTCAGTCTCATGAGGTTCTTCTGAAATAGTTGAGAACTGGCCACCTTAACTACTGTGAATAAATAAGTATCATCAGCAAACTTTGTCACCACATTGCTTTTTCCAGGTCACGTTGTGTTTGTCGAACAGCAAAACTCTGAATGCAGGCCCTTGCAGAACACCATTTGCCACCTCCTGTCATGGCAGAAAACTGTTTGCCTCTTACATCACGGCTGCTCTGTTTCCTCTAATCTTTACTGAAGGACCCTGCTGAAAGTGTTACAGAGACTATCTATGGACCAGATATCCTCACCCACATGCTTGCTGATCTGTCCAGAGAAATTTAGGAGGCCCATAAAGTAGACCTTTCCCTTACAAAACCATGCTGACACTTTCCAAGTATACTCCCTCTGCCCACATTTGGCCAGTGTGCCCGGGTTCTTTATTTCCAGGTGTTTGGCTACCAGTACCATACTGGTATGACCAGGCAAACCTCTGAAATGGATACTGTGTTTTGACTACTTCCATTATGGGAAGTTGCTTGTAGTCAGGCCACAGGATGTGTTTGGGCTCTGTATCAGGAGTGGAGTCTTCCTGTGCACCTGCATTTCTGTGAACTTGCATCATCACTGGCATCCTGACACCTTTTGTGAGGTAGAAGGGGTGTCCTTCTCTGGGATGCTTTTCCTACCTCACAAAAACAGAGGGAGATGTGTCCCTTTGGAAACCAAGGAAATGCAGATGTGAGGAATCAGTTTTGGTGTGGGAGGCTTGCTGTGTTGGTTAAGCAGGTTCAGAGACCACCTGCTTCTTGAAGGGTATCCTGAAGCTCTTCTGTTTCTTTTTCTCTCAGATTTATATTGATGGATTTGCCTGGTTCCTGTAGGCTTTACCCTGAGGTTATTAGGGTGTCAATGACATGTAAGCCCTAAAATAACTTGGGGGGACTCTTCTCTCCCAAGAGTGAGAGTTCTCCATCCAGCACAGTTTTCCAACAGACTTCCCTTAGCAGCATGCTTGTTTTTGCACTAATCTCTTCTTTGACTGAACAAGTAATCTTCCACAAGACTCTCTATCTGCTGTTTGTTTCCTTCGGTTGCTTTGTCAAGAAGCCTGCTTTTCTTCCTGAAGAAAGATAATAGGTTAGCTAGGCTTTGCCTATGGTAAGCTTGTGTTACATTCTGCCCCAGTTTCTGTTAACACTCTGCTGAGGTTCCCTTTCCTAATTTGTTTTAAATCCCTAAATGTCATTGAAGTTTGGTTAAGGAGTCTTGTCTAGTTCACTGTATTCATCCATTCTTTGAATAAGGGTATTATTGTTCTATTATCCACTCATATTTGACCTCCACTAACTAGAGAGGTATCTGGAAAGTATTTGCTATCAAAAATGTTGTTTAACATAGATTGTCTTAGGAATTTGCAGCTGGAGTTTATCTGAATCCGGGAACACAAAAGCATGGAGTTTTGCTCCTACTTTGAGGTAATTTTCTTTATCATACCGTTATTCCCAACTTCCTTTTGCCATAATATTGGCATTTTAATGAATATTTTACCTCTGCTTTCAGCTACTTTTATGTCATGTATAAATAATCAGTCATTTGTCCTTGCAGCATTAGAGCCATTCTGATATGTGTAGCTACATGTAACTGTTTCTTAATTTCTCTTACAAAATCACACTCAATTCTGGAAGTTTTCACATCATCACTGTGCTTTTTGAATCCTAAAATTTTGTTTCTAGTTCAGTCAACTCTTGTCTTCTGACAGCTTCTTTGACTAAGTGAAATTATTGATACACAACTTGTTATTTTGGATGTGCAAGTGCATGTTTCAGCATACGCTGACTCTCGCCCAATAAGTGACTTTAGTACGTGTCGACTTGCTGAAACAATAGTTTCATACGCTTCTGTATTTGGTCATGTGATTATAGAAGTTCAGCCTTGAGTAATACACTTACTCTGCCACTGCAATATGTAAATATTTCCACTTTGTGTAACCCTGAGCAGCTTTGCAGATGCTGATATTACACAGAGAATGCCTGTTTCTGCATTTCCCTGGAACGAGTTTACATAGGTCTTGCAGGAAGTGATCTAAAACTTTTTTTGCTCCTTCATCTGTCATGATCAACCTTGCGAGAAGGTTTAGTGTGAGAGTTGCCTACGGCGTTTCAGTGGCAGAAAACAGCTTGTTGCTGAAGCTGCCTGTGGTTGTTGCTGCCGTTCATTAAACAGAGCGCGCACCAGCTCGCTACGGGTGTGCTGCTCGGATAAAACACAACCGGGTTGAACTCGGCTCGCAGCGTGGGGGCTCGCACGGAGGTTTCCTGCTCTATCTCCTCTGCAGCGACGCAGCCGAGGAGGGTCACGGCCCGTCCTCGCAGCCACGCAAGGCCGCACGCCGCGCTCGGCGTCGGCTCCAGAAGGGCCCGTGCCGGTGCTACGCAGGCGTCACAACACAGCGTGGCCCTCTCCGAGATACGGCCAGCCGGGAGCGGGGATAAGATTGCTGCACTTCCTTTCATTCAGGGCTCAAGATATATTGCTGCTGGGCTTTATCTGCAGGATTTAAGATCTGCTTAGCTCTCTGTGCTGCTTTGTTCCAGGAAGAAAGTGACCTGGGCTATGAGCCTGTGTAGACGTGGGAGTCAATATCTCTTCTTGTGTGTGTGATTTCCACCTGTCTCCGGTGGTGTCTGGGCTCCAGACTTCAACTCCAGGAACTGTGTTGGCAAAGCTTATTGAGGATTATATAGCCTTTCCTGTAGCAGACTTTTTTGATTGCTTATTTTTTCATCCTAGATCACTCTTTCAGATTTCTAGCAATTCTGTATTTAAAGCTCTAGCATGATGTCTTGCACACATTACATGATTTTCTGTGGATATGTGTGTGTATATATATGTTTCTGACATTCTAAGAATTGCCATTATGACCTGTTGCTCCAGATGGAATAATTTTGAGCACTGTATGAAATATTTCCTTCTAGATATAGCACATATGTTGTATATATTATGGTAACTATAATGAGTCATTAAGACTATGAGAACTTAGGTTAATTGCTCTCCACCAACTAACTCTTAAATTTATTTCCTCCATCTGATTGTACAGATCAACCCCATGATGGCACACAAGATACTTGTTTTGATTTGAAATCTTTTATCTCAGAGTAAGGTTTAAAGACACACACACACACACACACAAAAAGTGAACAAAATCCTGATACAATATTTAGGCATGAAAAGAGCAAGTAGAGACTAGAAAATGGTGAATGATTTCTGATAGTTGGTATTTACTTCATAGATTCTAGGGCTTACACCAAATTAAGACAGCCAGAGACCTTGTTTTCAACCCACTGCTGCTTCAGTGGAGTTGTTCAGCTTTGCTAAGGGGTGTTTTGATTTAATGCTATGCTAATCATTTTCAAACAAAAAGACCTAATCTGTTCAGCTGCTTTAAGTCAAAGGCCTTTGACAAAAATGATCTGCAAAATGCTGCGTAGCACCAAGCTTAAGAGCAGAACCCCATCTCCTTTATCCATTCTATCTGGACTACAACTAAAACTGCAGAGATAAGGTTTGCAGGCATCCCTGCTGTGGAGGAATGACCACCTCATCCCCTGAGCATTTCTTAGGTGATTAATGCTTTGTAATATACCCTCAGTCTTTCCTTGAACAATTGATAGTCCTACACAGTCGTCTAATCTCTAGGGAAAGCCACATGAATCAAGCCCTCCTTAAATACTCATAGATTGACTCATTGTCTCCATTTTATAAATAAATAGTGCATAGACACTAAAAAGCTATGTAACATGGACATTATGAGGATTGCAAGGTTAAGTACTTAATGCTAAAATTATGATGTTTTGTACAACCTTAATAGCACATGCATTACAACATCGCTGATGACAAAAAGCATCCTGCTTTCAACACAGTCTCTTCGTGTTCTCCAGGACTGAGAGGAGAGCTGCTCGGAAGACTCTTTGAACATGGATAGCGGAGGAAGCTGTCTTGTAGGAACCACCTTATTTATCTTGCCTTTGGAGGCGCATAGCGGGTAAGCCAAGGATGAGCCTTGAGAAGGAGGGCAGAGGACCTGCTCAGGCAGCTGTTCCTTCCCATCTGATTCAGCTCTTACGTTCCACATGGGCTTGCAAAACTGCTGCTTTTCCCAAAGAGTCACAGACCACTGGGGACTCCCATCCTTAACTCTTAGTACCTGTCTCAGGCTGTCCCTTGAGGGCCCAAGAATGCTTGAGGGCATCGTTCATGGTGCTGGGGTGGCCTTATGGCCTTACTGCTGCAGTTGAAGGCTGCAGGGAGGCTACTCAGCTGCCTTTTGGAAATAGGCACCATCTGAGCACAAGCAGGAGCTGATAGAAGCTTAAGCCTAAGCAGCAAAACCAAAATCTTAAATATAAAAGATAAAATATCTGCAGACATTTTACTATGTGGTACTCGTTTCACCTCTTCCTGCCCATGCTGTGTAACATGCTCTGGTTTGGACTGATTTTTACAAAATTGCGAAGATACTTAAAAGGACGTCAGTTATTTAAATTCCCTTCCTTGTCCCTTTCTCATATTACTGCTAAAATCACAACCTTAAAAGCATGATTCTGAAAGGGAATCACAGATTTTAAGTGTTTTTTTTTTCTCCCCTTGGATTCCTCATCAGAACTGTTTCACTGAAAAGTTCCAAAAATAATTTGACTGAAACAGATGTACAGTATGGAAGATTTCAGCCATAGCAGTTTGTCTGGGAAAGCTGATATGTGAAGCATATGGATTTACTTCACATAAGCATATATGAAACCCTCTAGAGGAGGATTTTTAAGATGGTTTTAAGCATATGGTTTAAACATAATAGTCATGCATATGCTGCATCTTCTAAGAAGAAGAGAAACTACTAGAATATCAGGATTTCTGTATAAATAAGAGTGGATATGTTATTTCCATCCATATAAGGATTTTGCTAACACCTCATTAATTTATTAAACCAGATAACAAATCTTGAGTAAAATAATGGCAATGATCCCAGAGTAATTGATTGCAAATGCTGAAGTCTGTTTAGCTTAAAATCATATACAAGTGTGCACACATGTGCACACCCAGAGGAAAAAACAGAGTAGCACTTACTGTGACTGCTGATAGCACCTCTGAATGCACCCACTGGCTTATTAATTACTTGAGAAACAATCATAGAATCATAGAATGGCTAGGGTTGGAAGGGACCTCTAGAGGTCATCTAGTCCAACCCCCCTGCACACGCAGGGTCTCCTAGAGCATGTGGCACAGGGTGGTGTCCAGGCGGGTTTGGAAGATCTCCAGAGAAGGAGACTCCACCACCTCTCTGGGCAGCCTGTTCCAGTGCTCTGTCACCCTCACCGTTAAGAAATTCTTCCTCAAGTTCCTGCAGAACTTTTGGTGCCTCAATTTGTGGCCATTTCCCCTAG